>PXOD01000730.1:0-83144 GCA_003012165.1 Paramyrothecium roridum
GGATGATGCGATCGATGGGGGGCCCTTCATCGCCCACGACTTGGCTAATCACCCGCGTTCCTCACCGCCCCAAATGCCGGTAGCCTCGATCCCAGATGGAGGCTGGCATGCCGAGATCTGAAATAACGGCTGAAAACTGCTGACAAATTGCACCAAAGCAGCTCCCGACACGTGCTACAGAGCTAGCGTCCGCCGATTTTTCCATCTGAACACGAGCTAAATTTTCACAGCGTCCGTCCAGCGATCGGCAACGTCGGGAGCAGCCCGATCGATACACCTTAAAACGCAATCTGTCCACATTAGACTAGCTTTTTAGCATTTCTTCTTATTTTTCCTGAACTCCTCCTGTTAGAGCTCGCGGCTTTGCTCGAGCTGTTTTGTGGGTAGCGCACTGAGAAGCCCTGTCGGTTGTCTGAATGCAATGGGTGTCCACAATTTGGAGGGCCGGGGCCTGATCCTGACTGTCAGTTTGCTGACGTCGTTGGGCTTCATGCTGATTGGCTACGACAATGGCTTGATGGGAGGACTCGGTGAGCATGACGGCGCAATGAGTATGGACAGACCCACTGACGTCCACAGTCAATACGACGTCTTTCAACAATAGCTTTGATACGCCCAGTACAAACATGATTAGCGTCATCGTCGCCATCTTTGAAAGTGAGAGCTCGCCTCTGCCGATGCTTAGAATTGTTACTCACCGCATGTTTCCATCACTGCAGTTGGTTGTTTCTTTGGCGCCGTTGCTGCTGCTGTTTTCGGCGAGCATCTAGGCCGCCGTCGGTCCATGTTTGCAGGCTGCATCATAATGATTGCAGGGGCTCTGCTCCAAGCCGCCGCCTACAGCCGCGCTCAGCTCATTGTTGGACGCATCGTTTCTGGCGTTGGATTGGGTATAGTCAACTCGACTGCGCCTGTTCTTCAAGCAGAATTCAGTCCAAAGTCCAGCCGTGGTATTTGTAGGTTTCTATACCCTACCTGCACGAGTAGCACATGCTCACCATTAAAAGATGTCTGCGCTCAGCTTTCGACCCTCAACTTGGGCATCTGTATTGTTTACTGGATCGACTACGCGTTTTCTTCCCATGATGGGAGCTATGCCTGGAGGGTACCAGTCATCCTGCAATGCATTCCCATTTTGGCTATGTTGATGATACTGGCTATCATTCCAGAAACTCCGAGATGGCTGGCATCGCACGACCGTGCAGATGAGGGTCTAGTTGTCCTTGCCCGCATCAAGAACGTGCCAACGGATGATCCCGATGTCCAAGAACTGCACAATACTATTGTGCAAACAGTGGCTTACGAGGCCTCCATCGGATCAGGGTCCTGGCGTGAGCTCATCAGGAACGACGCCATCAAATCCCAGAGGCGTCTAATTCTTGCTTGTGCTATTCAAATCTTCCAGCAGCTTGGAGGCATCAATGCCGTTATCTGTAAGCTGCCCACTCACACTACACGGAGAAGTTGCTAAACTAAGCAGATTATGCGAGCACTCTTTTCGAGAAAAGCATTGGATTCTCCAAAGAAATGTCGGCTCTCATGTCGGGATTTCTGCAGACTTGGTTCTTCGTCGCCTCTTTCATCCCATGGCTACTCATCGATCGTATTGGCAGAAAGCCACTAGTGAGCGGCCCCCCCCGGATACATCAGTGAGCGAAAAGATGCTTACATTTTCCAGCTCATTTCCATGATCAGCGTCATGGCTGTAGCCATGGCAGTACAAGCTGCCCTGATATTCCAAGTCGAGAAACAGACAAGCGCTGCCTACGGCGCAGGTATCGGCGCCGCGGCCATGCTATTCGTGTTTCAAGGTGCTTTCACTATTGGTTTTCAAGCCACTGTATGGGTTTACCCGTAAGTCTTACTTTGCACTATTTCAAAGATAACCTTGGCTGAAAGATCACAGCTCCGAGATCCTCCCACTCAGACTTCGTCAACGTGGTTCATCGATATCTACAGCCGCAAACTGGATATTCAATTATGTGAGGAGTTCCATTATCCGTGACCCCTCCCTAGTATTGACAAGCGACATAGCTCGTTGTGCAAATCACGCCAATTTCTATAGAGGATATTGGCTGGCGGACATACATCATCTTTGCTGTTTTGAATGCAACTTGGGTTCCTTTGATTTGGATCTTCTTCCCTGAGACAAAGGGCCTTGAGTTGGAGGATGTGGATCATTTATTTGCAGGCGACGAGGCAAGATTGGCGCTGGTTAATAGCCACAACCAGGTTCATACGAGGCCCGGGTCTTCCGACTCAAAGTGAGCTCTCCTGGCATAGCGGGCAAGATCATCATAGACTTGGAATTGATCAAGAACCTACCGTCTGAGAACTGAGTTAGATCATTTTGTGCTGTGATCCATCTCGCCACATTCCCTCATTTCTTCTACCCAATGCTGCAATAAAGCACTTGGCTCAAATATTGTGTGGAGCATGCAAATTCTACATTATCGTAAGAAAGCTAGCTGGGTGCACGAAACCCATTTCTTATGTCTGTACCCCTGCCAGAAAGTAGACCACATATGTGTGAGGATATTTAAAGCAGGACTGGTTGCGCGGGTGGAACGTCGACGCGTCTAAGGATGGCTCGATGTCGCCGTTACTGAAAGTGACGCGAAAGGCAACGGAGCATAGGTTGTAGTAATAGTGCTATCTCCCATATTTCATTATTACTATGCAAAAGCTGAATAACACATCTTATAAATCTCATTATGGACGCTGGTACAAATGAAAAGTAGCCGCGCAAATAGAGGAGCATGGGAGTCAAAATTGCCACACTCGCAACAGCCCATGCCCACAGTCTAATTGTTGCACCTCTTGGGCATTCATGCTGAAAAATGCCGACGTAAAGGAAAGAGGCACAAAGATGAAAGCCAGCAGCGTTGACTTCTCTATTCGTTCCGCTTGTTCAATGGCCTTGACGGACTCCGCGATGGCCATGCTATTCGTCAGGACCGCAATTTCTTCCTGGCAGCGCTGTCGCAACGCTTCAGCTTGGTCATGGAGATGATCAAAGTCCTGGAAAATCTCCCTTCGAACGTTCTTGGCTGCCTCATCACCTGACTTGGGCCATTTTGCGTGGTTGGTGCTGTGAAGGGAGAGCACCGAGCCTTTGATGAGCTGCTCGTGGCGGTGAAGGAGTACGTTGAAGTATCTCAGATTGGCAAGGGTTTCCGGGTTTGCCGTCCCTGGCGCTGTCAGAATTACTTCTAGCTCGATCCCAATCATGTTGAGAAACTGTTTCTCGGAGGATGCTACGACCTCAAAACCTCCCTGAGGCAATAAAATGGGTCGTACGCAGCAACAGTCGTCCGCAAGGACCGTCCATACCCGCTATGGAGCATCGCCGCAGTGCGGGGGTTGCTCATGGTCGGTTCTGGGACCGCTTTAGCAATGGAACGAGCATTGAAGCCCATCATTGGCCGGTAACAATTGATGGGTAAGAGAGAAGACCTAAGAGGCAGCTGTACATCCAGCGCGGAAGCCAACGATGCTTCGAAAGTGTTTGTGTCTGTTCCCTGGAGGCCGTCGGGCCAGATTTCTTCTCTTTCCCTCCCAGCATCAGTCCAAACAAGCGCTTGATTATCGTTAGTGGCTTGCCTTTGTAGTCAATTTCTTTGGGTTCAAACGTACCTATCCATCCTCTCCCCCCTCTGCAGGCTGCAGACAAATGGCGATGCGCTGTTCAATCGCAAACGTGTTCTGATCCATGACATATATGCTTCGTATGACATCTGTTCCGACGGCGATTTTGTCGGCCTCGATTGATGCGGTGATGGATCTGCTCAAGTGCCGCTCCAGTATTTGTGCGCATCATTGGGGGCACTTGCCGGCTGCGCAATGCATTGATTGCGTTCCGCGAGCCAAGAGTTATCAAGGACATCTCCACCATATCCCACGCCTTGGACGGTAGAGACGGAACAGAAGAGTCGCTGGAGCCGTCGTCAAGGGATCGAAAGTCGAGAAATTGGCTGAAGAATTCCGTATCGACATGATCCTTGCTTCCAAGCAGACCGAGCCATTCAGGCAGGGGACCGATAACCTTTCAGAAAAAGCAGCTGCCCTGGAGTCTCATTCTCAGCTGGTACGTCATGTCGCACAAGCTCGTCGCAGCTTCCAAAATGAACTGCATCGCGAATAAGCCATCTTCTTGCACTCGTCTCGTTGGACAAAGTTCGAGAGCTTGTGTCGGAAACAGCGAGCGTTGAGGCCGCGACCTTTACTTCGAAGCGGTACAAGGTGACAAAGTGCTCAAGGACGCCAGAAGCCTGGAAATCACCAAGGGTCTGGTCCAAGAGTCGGGAGAAAAACTGTGCCAACCTTGCATGATGATATCCCGCACCTGTGCTCAGTTTGGAGTATCTGTACACGGTCCTGGCGTAGCTTCGAACGTTTGCTGGGCCTGTATCAGCACGGGTGGGCGCGTCTCTTCCGTGTATGACTTACACTGCTTGGGTTCTCCGTGGCTGCGTTGACTTCTCGGAGCCGGTAACGTCTCTCCATCGCCATGAGATTCGGACTGGCTGGAGTTGAATCTTCTCATTGACTTGTATTCACCGTGTACAGAATAGAAAGTTGGACCAGGGGTGGTGATTACAGTGTTGCGCAACTTTCAGCTTTATTTAGTCAACTGTCAGCAAGGCAGTGCTTTATTGATTGAGTAAGTGAAGCTTCGCTGTCGAACAAACATCTGGCGGCGCTCGAGCATCTGCCCTCCTACCCCAGTACTTCTTTCGACTCACCGGTCAAACTCCAAAAGTAAACTCGTGCAAACTAAGCAACAGATCCCGCCACCCAAGGCTTCCACCATTTCGTCGAAACCTGCACACCACAACACACACACACACACACTTACACAGCGAGTTTATCGACGCGCACCTCTGACGGCACCTCTGACAAGGGGGATCCCTCTTCCGTCTCACTCAGCATTCGCTACTACCTGTAGGATCAGGCCATATAATAACAAGGTACCACCCAGCCACCCTCGTCCATTCTCTAGTCCTGACTCCATTCTTCTGGGCATCCTTTTCTTCGTTGTCATCGGTGGGAGTTCTTGGCCCTTGTTGATAACCTGGTCCTCCCAACCTCTTCCGCACGCTCTCTTCAAACCCTCGATATCGTCTGCCCAACAAGAAAGTTGGCCGAGCCAATCAAGAAAGTGATTTCTCGGTGTGAGTTGTCCTCGAACATTGAGCCTGTATATTACCCCAACCAAGCTAATGCAAGCTGACATTGACGATAGCATGGAGGTCTCTTCGATTCTCAGGTCCTCGCTGCCTTCGAAGCAGACGCTTCTTTCGCACTCACCCTGCTGGCACGAAAATAGTCCAAGTCTACCTTTGCGCCGCACCTCAAGGTCATCAAGATTGATGACGATGAACCCGGTGACAAGCTGGTTCAGGCTTTTACTGGACAGGATTCTGTCGTCTCCGTCAGTCCAGGTCGACCATATACCCTCCAAATGCAAATGATTGACGCGGCTGTCCGTGCTGGCGTCAAGCCCTTCATTCCGACTGAGTATGGCAACAATACCTGTGCTGCTGCTAGCGAACTGTCCCCTGTATGCAGACAAGGCCAAGACAGCCGCCTACCTCAAAACGAAGGAAGAAAAGGACTTGAATGGATTGTTATCCATACAAGCCATTTCTTTGATTGGGGTGTCAAGGACGGCTAGCTTGTTTATCACCTAAACAAGAAGCGCGCCATTGTCTACGATTTGGGTAACCAGCCATGGTCCACAACCAAAATCGGCACTGCCGCTCTCGCTATCGTCAAGGTGCTGCAGAAGCAGACGGAAACGGTTAACCGGTCTGTATTCGTGGCATCCTTTACAGTTTCCCAGAACCAGGTTCTGAAAGCCCTGGAAGACGACTCGGGCAACAAGCGGAAAACTAACCATATGACTAGAGCGAAAGCCCTGTGCAAGGCTAAAGAACTCGCAGATAAGGACCACTCCCCGGGATTGAAAGTAATTATCCTCATGCTCCTCTACGCAGAGGACGCTGATAGAGGGGGCGACTTCGGGAAGGATGGCTTGCTGGACAACAAGCTTCTAAGTCTACCCGAGGAGAGTATGGAGGAGTCCATCTAGCGTATCCTGGAACAGTAAAGACGGCTATGAAATTCAGCGGCTGCCTCTCAATCGCAGTACCCTGCGTACTCAACGTGTGTCTCTAACTATAACATGGGATCTAGCAAGTAGTGTGGTAGTGCTGAAGGTGATTGATCAAGGGTCGCTGCCAGGACGGATGTGACCCATGTGATGATTGGAGCGCCACAATGTTATGGGGCGCAAGCTAGCTTAACTGGCATTGCTTGGCTTCAGTTAGCAACATGAATCTATTGACACACACACCAGGCTTTACACTGTACCGTGCGCTGTGGCTTCATCATATAACCTCATAGCTGGCTTAACGGTCGGTCTCATGTGCAGTTGTGCTTCGTTGTCTCTTCACGTAACACTCCTAGCATACCATGCACCCGCGAGCTTGCTTGTAGCGGTGCTACGTCGTTGAATTCTCCTGTAACATGCAGTGCAACATTACGTTCGCACAACCCTTTACATCCGGACGGCTAGAAATTCAATGGCATTGGGAAAGGTAAGAAGGTTCTTTGACCTCATAGGCAGATAGTTGTAGAGTTGACGTAGAAGGGGCATGGCTCTGTAATAAGCTGTCTTGTGCTCGCCTCATAATTCACATTTTCGGATCATCTTTTGGTGGACTTAATAAATATCCAAGCTGTTGTGACATCATGGAGCCATCACTGGACTTGGCCGTGATAAAGTCTTGTCACCCAAATATATAGAAGCACTGAGCGGGAACAACTCCCAAGTCGTCAAAGTCGTCGATTCATTCTAGTTAGTTCGGCGTTGCCACATTGGCCTAATGTATTGAAAGCTAGGAAACTATCCTAGAGCAGAGCGTCTTCTCCACCAAGTCTTATTCACGAGAGTGGGCGGCCCAATTACACCAGTTCTTTCAAGTGTTACGGGCAATTCAAGTTCTTCGTTGGTTCACCGGCTGATTAGATTTGCAGTACCAGTATAATTTATATGCGCTCTGCGACTTGTACATGGACAAGGGAGGTTTTGAACAAGGTCTCAAGTATCACGCCAGGTGCTTGAAACAGTATTGCGCTACGCCGGGGGACATGCCCCATCGGCTTGATAATGTTTGCGTTTGACTAGCATATAGCCATCTTTATTCCAATGACATTACAACCGCTCGGTGCGTATCGCAACATTTGTACCATTTTATGAAATACTACTGCTGACACGCTCCTCTGACACTTCGCTCATCAATGAGGCCGTGACAGAATTTGAAGTTCGGCCTCGTTACAGATAAGGGCATGAAAAGGTGGCATGAAAAGGGAGTAATGATCTCCAACTTCGAGGGCAAAGAAGCATAGGCGGCGACAGAGTTCAAGGAGGCATATGATCTCTATCACTTGGCAGCAAAAGAACCCAAGAACCAGCTCTCACAGCCGAGGCGTTTCAGCCTGGTAAAGATACCTTCTGTAGAATGTAGTTTAATTGCAACATGTTCATGTGCCTCAAGTTGCTCTTGGAACAATTTTGGGGAAGAAAGGCAGGGCAATCTGCTTGGACTTCATTTCGCTCATAGCAGGAAGTTGGCCACGACTGAACATTGGAAATCCCACTCGTGCAATATGGCATTCCCCACAAAGGCAATAGAAGGATGACATTTGAGGGCAATGCATATACAGTCGCATCATTTTAATCTCTTGTGTAGCTGGAAGACAACTCAAAAACGGTACCTGAGCACTCCTGCTTCGTGTTAGAAGCGCTCTTTGTTGCTTTTATATTGTGCTTCCACTTGTATATTACTTGTTCAGTGGTTGGTAATACAGCTTTAGGCGGCATGGGCCGCCATAAAGAATATTGGACAAATTACTAAATTATATTTGTGTGAAAAGTCCCAATGATAGAAGGATCGGCTCTTTGGGTATATGGCGATATTATTCCAAGATCTTCTACGCATCAACGGCTGCAACCTGCTTTTGTGAATAAGTCTACACTGTTTGTCTTAAACGTTTTAACATAAAAGAATCAAGGTAGGTAAGACTCTGCTCCATGTCCGCTTTCAACAATGACTTCCCTGCCGTCATTGGTAATCTTTCAGGAGCAGGCTGAGATAGGTAAGTGAGGGCTCGTGTCCTGTGTGCTGACCGGAAGACCTGGTGCATGTGAGTATGTCGGGACAGCGGTCGAACAAAGGGAGGCAATCATACCCGCATTCGCTTCACAATCTGATCAAATTCTGCCTTGATCCTCATGTCGATGTCATCTTTTTCCAACCCCTCCATTTGAGCCCTAAACGAATGTTTCCTGAACAGGTCACATAACTTCCGCTGCCGCAGAGGGACATTTCGTATCGTATCTTCATCGGATAAGTAAGGCTCAATACCCAAGAACGCATCGAGAGCTTGAAACAACAGTGACTGGTTCCCACTGAGCCCGTCGTATTTTACCCATGCTCCATCAGCGTCGATGTAGCCAACTCCCCACCCAAAGAAACCTTGGACATGAGAGAGCCACACGGAGATTGCTATCACGTCGTCATGGACTTTACTGTAGTAGCTGTTGAATAGAGGCCGCAATTGTTGATTGATACGAGTCAGGTGGGTCACACAACCTTCTCGATCTAGACGTGAGAAAGAAATGATTGCTCGAATCATATCGTGGTATATTGGCAGACCCTATAAAAAGAGTTGTTAGCAATCTTAGTTCTGTTGTCTTTCTTCCACTCAAGGTAAAATGCTATCGAGGTAGGTGACAATGCAACAGGGACACGAACCAGAACCTCTACGTCATGCAGAATGCGCACAAAAGCTTGTTCGGAGGATTTGACCTTTTCAGAGAGGCCAACATTGATCTGATATGCCTGATTCCCCGTGCTGTCGCAATTGAGGACAAGGCAACTGGTATTGTTGCCACTCTGTGACGTACAACCAAAAACACGCTGGAGACTGGTCCAGGGTGTCACCAACTCCGGAGGAAAATCGACAACTTGCTCGAGCTGTGCCACTTTCACTGCGGGAATTGTCCCCCATCTAAAGCAATGTCAATCAGAATGCATTCGAGTGAATCGCCATATGAGAAGAAGCTCTTTGTTCAGAGAGAATATGTGGCTTACCTATAGGCGTGCCGGCTCATTGCAAGACAGCAGTAGAAAGCATTGAAGGTGTCGCGCGGGAAAGCATCCCAGCGTCCAGCCTCAGCGGCTTTGAGAAGCTCTTCAACGCCCTCAAGTATAATGTGTTCATTAAGGAGGCGTCGGAACACGGAACGGAAATCAGCAATGCGTGCGCTGTTGGTATCGTCATCCAGAGACGCTTTGGGTGTTGCTAATTGAGGTAAAAGATCTTTGAGAATTCTATCGTAGGGCCGTACTGCTGCTGGCCAAGTGTCTCGTTCATAGCTGACTCGTGGTGGCCAAGACCCAGCACCGTCTTTTTGGACCAGTTCGTCCAGTGCCTCTGCTGTCTCATGAAAGTCGACCAGATGCTTGATGTCTTTGAGTAGTTGCTGAGTGGCAATCCCACAGTCGTCACTTCGCATCCATATTTCCGTAACTGCCGCCTCAACGTGACCGACAAGTGTAAAGCACGCAGCTTGAGAATGCCGGAAAAGAATGAGACCGACAATGGAAAGTCGATCGAGAATCCATGCACTTGTAGTGCATACTTGCTGAAAATGAGTTGACCATGGAACCTTGGAGAGCTTGAGACGCGCGAGACTCAGTCTTTTCAAGATTTCCAGATAGAACGAGGGTGATGCTAGGTATGCGACAACACAACCCAACGGGAAGAGCAGAAGTCCAGCAAAGCCGTCCATGCTTGTTGTCGAAAGCAACGTCGACCTTGGTAACGAAACCATAAAGCCTCCGATATTTTAGCACAATCAAGGGGATTGAGCCATCGGGGACTTTTAATGCTCCCCTGACTATGGCTGGGACGAGTCATCATTGTGTACCTGACGATCCGAACTACTGTCAGTGGCGGTGGGGCCGATGTCAAGCAATGGCTTGCGGAGAAGAAGTCGACAAACGCATGCTACTGGCTACTGGTTCGGCACTGACTCGCCGACGAGGAGATTTTTCCCTCATCAGCCAGAGATAGCCGATGAAGCACCGTCGCTGCCACTGACTTAGGCACTTATAGCGCATCAAGCTAAGCTCTTCAAGTCCGGCCTTGTAGCGCCACGCTGCGTTTTGACCTGGGACTTGGACAAATGCACTGGCCAAATTCCCACGTGCACAACGCTCGGTCGTTCGCGCAGTGCCTAGATTGGCAAGGCTGTAAGCGTAGATCATCAACTATTTCCCTTCAACCGGGTCCGTCTGGACTGACCAGAGTCGTTGGACCATACTCGAACACCTGATCGGACGATCTGTGGATCCGCTAGAGCCGGTTTTGTCATTCAAGAAGCGATCCGGCAGGTCATTAAACCCGTTCTCGTTTGCATGTTCATTCCTTTCCGGTCCTCGACGACGCTAACAAGGCGCCTCGTTGGAGGGGAAGACTCGGAATGCTGAAGGATCATTGCACAGACTAAGCTACTGGGCCTGAATCATGGCTTTCCGTCCTGTCACGAAGCCGTAGTCGAGGCCTCGGACTGAACTTGGATGATTTATGAGCTCGGCTGCCCACCACCCGGTTCGCCTGGGCTGTCGATCATTGGATTTGCGATCACGACTTTACTTGCGCATATTCTTTTTCGACCCGGCTGAACCGATAAGACGTATCTATTACACAATGCTCTCTACTTAAGGCCATACACCCATCGTTCGATTCACAAGCTATCGTCTTTCTGATTCACTGTCATTGACTCCACTCGTCCCCTGCCATCTGCGCGTCTATCACGCATAAGCATTGTTGCTTGTGCTCCCAACACAGCCTGAACCTTGGCCGTATTCGCTTCGTCCAATGTCTGCTACCGGATTTTGGGGTCCAACACCGGACGGTGTAAATCTTTCCGAAAGCCAAGATTCAAACGTCATCGGCGCTGTCGTCGCCAACATTGCATTAGCCGTAGCGGCAGTTGGGCTTCGGTTCTTTGCTCGTCTCTCCAAATATGGTCCTGGCATGGGCATCGATGATCATTTCATTTTGTTTGCACTGGTAAATCACACCACCCTTGCTAATTCGAACACTTGGTCGCTGACCCTAAATCAGGTACTTTG
Organism: Paramyrothecium roridum; assembly: GCA_003012165.1. Classification (NCBI taxonomy): domain Eukaryota; kingdom Fungi; phylum Ascomycota; class Sordariomycetes; order Hypocreales; family Stachybotryaceae; genus Paramyrothecium; species Paramyrothecium roridum. The sequence goes on from PXOD01000730.1 coordinate 11,211, forward strand.
TCTTGGAAACGCAGTCTGCTGCCTGATCAGTGTCCCTTGGGGTGGAGTAAAGCACCTCTGGGTCTTGACTCCTGACCAGTTCAACAGGCTCTTTCAAACCACATATGCGTTCGTCTTTGTCTACATTAGCAGCGTATCGGCTACTAAGGTATCCATCCTCTTGTACTACCGTCGTGTTTTCGGTACTAGTATCGTCTACTATGCTGTATTCGCGCTGGTTATTATACATTGGTTGGAGGTGATGACGACATGGCTTGCTGGCTGCACTCCCATATCCTACTATTGGAGGCAATACACCGATCCCACCGCCGAGGGTCATTGCATAGATGCGCCCTTATTCTACCTTGTTAATGGCTGCATCGGGATGCTCATCGACGTGGCAATTTTACTTGTCCCAATACCTACCAGTAAGGACGGATCTCCCTCAATCTACCCTTCCGTTTTAGGGTTTCCTAATACCTGCTAATCATTTTAAAGTCTATAAATTGCGACTGCCGCTCAGGAAGAAGCTACTTGTCTGCGGAATCCTCCTCCTTGGATCTTTGTGAGTAATTTCGCATCATTATAACGCTGTATACATACGCACAATAATCGCTGACAATGGTTGATTCGTACAGCGTCTGTGTAGCTAGCATAGTACGAATAATCATGATCAACCGGCTTATACATGCTCAAGATATTTCCTGGGCAATGTCACGGGTATTTGTCTGGTCTTGCTGCGAGCCCTCTGTTGGGATCATTTGTGCTTGCTTGCCCACGTACGCTCCTCTTGCCCGAGGTTGGCTGTCAACAAGCAGTCAGCAAGACTCCAGCGGAAGGCGCCGCGACTTCTGTCAGTCAAGCAGTGGAGGTATCAGCCTTGACAAGGACAATTTTAGAATGGCTGATGACGAGGTCGAATTGGCAGTTCGTGTAACAAGCAGCGCGCAGTCTGAGCTTCCTGGCACTAGTGATGGATGCCCAAAAGCTAACTGGGATACGGATATAATGGTCAAGAAGGAGTTCATTGTTACGACCAGTGGATAAGTCTGACTGGGGTTTGTCCTTGATATAGAGAATAGCGTGTTTCGAGTGTTTTCTGTGATGAAGATATATGAAATTTGTAGACTTATTGTCAATCTCTTTATCTCTCTCTTCCTTGATCTTTTCCTTTAAGTCATAACGGGTGTGAAGACCCGAATTGATTATATAAGTGGATATTGTTGCCTTGGGGTTCCCGTTTCTGATCTCTTTTTCTTTTTTGTCCCAGGGACGACGATTTCCCATCTTGTAACGTATTTCTGTGAGCATTTTAGATGTGAGCCATGCCTGAGCTACGATAATACTGCAGTGAATGCAGGGGTCCACGACTTGAGCGCCCACAATCCACTTATAAAGGCAATATAGAAGTCTTAAATGCATCGTAAACACGAGTCTGATCTCGAGTCTAGATAGCTGCATTTCACCAGTCGACTGATCAAAATCTGGGTTGTGGTAGGTAATACGTAGCTTGAGAAACTAATCCACTTGTTCTGTTCGTTGCGATAACGGCATTGCATCAGGTGGAAGTCATGGACAGCGAACGCCATATTATATTTGCGTGGCCCGTGTCTGCGGCCCATGTAGCTGCCCAGTTCTTCTTTGTCGTATCCTTAGTCGACTTCTAAAAATCGCTCGTTCATTCTAGCCAACTACAATACTCCCTACAGTGTGCTTAAGGAGACTGCCGTTGCTGGTCAACTGGACTGTCTTACCACTGCAGATTGGGGGGGGAAAAAACCAAAAAGCCTGACAGCTAGCAAAGTCGCCTGATCACCGGAGATAAGCGGTGTTGCTTGGCATGAGGCGCTCGTTTCGTTCAAGAACCTGAAGTCTAGATCCATCAACAATCTACAGACTTGATCTTTTGCCCAAGTTTTTTTTTGATTTTATGTGCTTTGTTTTCCGCACACAGGACAGGGATAAAAGTAAAACCACTAGTCCTTGCACGCCACTGCCACCATTGAGAACTATATAGGAGAACACGCGCTTTCACGGACGGCAACAGCACAAAGAGTAAGGGCAGTAGCGCATAACTAATTACCCATAGCTGTAACTCACTTTAATTGAACGACTTTTGGCTCGGTAATTGACACTTCCGGCCCCAGCACTAGCCTACAAGAACTATGGTTCTGGGCGTAACTGTTGCGGGAAATTAAAGGAGTTCTTGGGCAAACGTCGTATTTTACATGTTGGCGTCAATTCCAATAACACAGCAACCGATCCGGTTTACCTTTTTAGGCAGGTACTATCAAGTTGGTTCGACGGCCATCAATGAGAAGGGAGGCAGTTGTATCCAAAACAGCCTGTTCCGCGTGTGAAACTTGAATACGGGGGCGCTGAAGGCCTGCAATACCTGGCTCCGTAAACGGGGCCGGGACTCGACTACCGTATTGGCCAGCTACGCCGGGTTAGGAAGGAGAATTGTCTAGGGAAGATAAAGGTGCATCGCATGAGTCGCGTTCCACCAATGGATTTTGTGGGTTTTGATCGGCAAGGCCATCCTGTCACTTTCTTTCAAACTGAATAAACCCTGCTTTTAGACCAGGAACCCACTGCTTCTGTTTTGTTCGCTTGCCACTTGCCCATTAACGCTTAACCGCCAAGCCTAAACGCCAAGCGCCAAGCGATAGCCTTCCGTTCTTGATTCTCCGGGGAAATATCTCTCAAGCCAAGGCCCTCTCAATTGCCGTACTTGGCGAAATAGACTGGTCTTGTGGAGCACAAGGCTGCGACGGTGAGCTGACGCATCAATATTTGTAGGTCGAAGGAATAGGCTCACTTCTGACGGAGTCTAGGGGCTTTGCCTGAGAGCCTATCTACGTCTTTCGTGTATCACCTGGACACCTTGATGGCTTCTTCATATCGTTGCGTTTTCAAGTCTCTGGAGCGCTTGGCATTCTTTCGGCGCCTGTTTCGAGATAGCATTACGCAACATGCCTAGCCGCCCGACGTCCTTCCCATTGCGGACGAAGGCCCGGCTTGGCCGAGCCCAAATGGTGATAGAGTTATGTGCTTAGCTTACACGCACATAGCATGGGTTCGACGACAAGTCATTCTGCTTCGGTCGTGATGTCCTAAATTTGTTAGCAGGAATCCTCTCGGACAACTCGAATAATGTCCGGATTTTGGCACGAAAACTATAAGTATCTTGTTGAAATGTCAGTTCTCTTTGCAAGGAGCATCCCAACCACAATCCTCATCGGCTGGTCCCTGTCTTGTCTACTCCTCAGTACATCACCATCAACATGAAGTTCTTCATTGGAGCTGTTCTTGCATCCGTGGCCAGCGCGGCCTCTGTCGACCTGGCCAAGCGCGACAGCCCTCTTGACCTCTCCCTGGAGCTCGTTGGAAACACTGCCGTCAAGGCAGTTCTCACCAACACAGGTGCCGAGGCTCTCAAAGTCCTTAAGACTGGTTCTATCCTTGACCAGCTTGAGGTTGAGAAGTCCGTTGTCTTCTCTGGTGGTAAGTTCAGTCTAGTTCATGACCAACTAGACGAAACCATCTGACATTAACATCCACAGCTGAGAAGCTCAAGTTCGATGGTGTTCGCCTCTGGGTAGACTATGATCTCCTCAGCGAGGAGAACTTCCAGATCATCGAGGCCGGTGAGACGGTTGAGGTCGAGTTTGATGTCGCTGTTGACCACGACCTCAGCTCGGGTGGTGACTTCTCCATCAGCTCTGTCGGTGCCTTCCCCTACGCTGAGGTCGACTCCACCAAGATTGCTGGAACTGCTTCCTTCAGCTCCAACGTCCTTAGCGCCCACGTCGACGGCCAGGCTGCCGCCAAGGTTCGCCGTGACTGGCACGCCGAACTCGAGAAGCGATCTGCCGTTCAGAGCGATTGCACTGGCACCAGGCGCACCGCCATTGTCAACGCGCTGTCCAACTGCCGCAGCTTGGCTACCGCCGCTGCCACTGCCGCCTCTTCTGGCCCGGCCGCCCGTCTGACTGAGTTCTTCAAGTCGTCCACCGCCTCCACCCGTAGCACCGTTCAGGGTGTTTTCAACCGCATTGCCACTGAGTGCGGCAGCAGCACCTCTGGAAACGCTCGTATTCACTGCACTGACATTTACCCTGCCTGTGGAGGCGGCACTGTTGCCTACGCTGTTCCCGCCCAGAACTATCAGGTGTACTGCCCTATTTGGTTCAGCAACTACGCTGCCAGCAGCTCCTCTTGCCGTGGCACCAGCCAAGCTGGTGTTCTGCTTCACGAGATGACCCACTGTGAGTCCCCAATGCTTGCCTGAATTTTTGCGAATGAACGATCTGACCCAAAAGCAGTGAGACAAGTTCGTGGAACCGATGACTTCAACTGCTACGGTTACACCTGCCTTCGAAGCCTTTCAGCTTCCCAGAACATCAACCACGCCGACACCTACATGTATTTCTCTCAGGGTAAGTTCAAGCCACCGAGACCGAGCCGGCCAGGCATCACATGAAGCCTTGAAACTAACATTTACCTATAGCTGTCCGTGCCAACTGCTAAGCCTATTATGTTTCGAAATATGAGTCTATGCCACTCGAAATGAGAAGACGGATTCCTAAATATATGGCATGATGTATCTAATGCTCAGGGTATCCATGATAAAAGCTGTCATTTGACGTTATGGCTTTAGCAGTTACACTACGTTACAAATACGATGCCTATGACAATTTGTAGAATGTCCATGTTACCTGATTGTTGATCATTAATACGCACTGCGCACTGCATACATACACCCCAAATCCAAGACCGGCTCGATTTATCAGTTCTCCTACCTTGTCCCAACCAGGTTCATCAACCCTACCGGAATGGTTTCGATCTGAACTGTCCTCTTTGTTCATGACCACACTTTGAATCCTGGATCTTCTACAACTGGAACCAAGTTAGTTTTCGTTCCCTCAAGCATGTTTTCTTCTTTAAATTCGATACATTGGAATGTGTAGAACCCCATGGCATTGCGTCTCCATCAACTTAAACCACTATAGGTGTAGTGTAGCTTGTGAGGAAGGAGGCGCCTCCCGAAATCTAAGAAATGGTCTGTTGGATCTTGCGATTCAAAGAAGTATTCAGACTAGATATGCTGATTATGCTGGTTACTTCATCCAAATCTGGGAATCGCCTGTTATTGGTTTTAGAAGCTTCGGCACTACTGCTGATGCATCACCAACGAAAACCCAATCTTTGTTCGGGCGAACGTTCTTGGCATCGGAAGGATCAAGGTTGATAGTAGCAATCCTTGCACCCTGCTTGCTTGCAAGCGCAGCATACCCTGCTACAGGCCAGACCTTGCTCGAAGTTCCGATGACGAGACATAGATCGATCGGGCCTGCTTCTTCGTCGAACAGAGATTCTGCCTCTTGCACAGCCTTTTCCTCTAATTCCTCTCCAAACCAAACGACACCAGGGCGGAGAATATTTGCCGCGCATTTGGGACATTGTGGGAGGTCCTCTTTGATCAACCCCAAGGAGAGACGAATGTCTGATGTGGACATGGAAAGCGCTTTTAATTGCTGGCCCTTATTCTCCGCTTTAGCAGCCTTCAGTGGTGACAAGTCAGATGCAGATGGACCCTTATTCTCAAACTCATGCCCCAAAATTTGTGCATTTTTCCGGGCAATCGCCTCCAACAGCAAAAGGTTGGCTTTGGGTTTGCAATCCGGGTCAATGTGTCCCAGAACCGTTGCTTCGTCTCTAGTCACGTCTAGAGCTGGCGTCAGGGGATTCTCCAGGTTGCCATGTTCGATGTAGCCGCAGCCTAGTTTATCGATACAGCGTATATCGAATAGGCTACCGTGAAGCTCTTTGTGTTGGCTCGATGGATGGCCTGCGCGTGTGCTCAAGTTGTCCACATTCTGCGTCAGCGTCATAAAACCAGGGACACGGTGCGCTAGCTCAGCAAGAGCAAAGTGAGCCGCGTTAGGCCTCGCCATGAGAGCCTCGTGTCTTCTGAAACTGTAAAACTGCCAGACCAGTCCCGGATCACGACGGAAGCCCGCAGGCGACGCGACCAGCATCGCATCCTGTCCATTGCAGAGCCCACTGGTGTTTCGAAAAGTGGACAGGCCTGACGCGACCGAGATTCCGGCGCCTAGAATAGCAATAATGCGATTGGAATTTTTCAAGACATTCTGAAAGTCGACGACCTGCTCGGGGTTCAGGTTCAATTTCTCCGACTCTCGGTTTGCCATAGTCGGGCTAAGCAAGAATTGGCTCTCGCGAGTGTTCAAGATTAAAAAGAACAAAACAGGGAAGGGCAGCCGTCTTTGGTCAGGAGAGGAATGGGATATCGATCAGGATGATATTTAGGCAACAACAACAACACTGAATTACATGAGGCACGGCGCGGGAGCAAGTTGGCAGTTGATTTGCCGGATTTGGCTGACCTGTGTACTCGGGATCTCACATGTGGTTTTTCCATTCACCTCAGCTACGTCTACAAATGATGCCCAGATGCGCGTGCTTTTTAGTTTACGGAATGGGGAAAAAGGGGGAAATAAAAGACGGTTGGTGCTTTTATGGTGTATATTCGTCTAATCTTGTTCGAAGCGCATTGGTTTCTACACTGACGTCATCATTGAGACTCCCCAGATAGACTGTATCGTGATCGGACTGAAAATGTCGAAAATACCTGATGTAATAAGACCAGAAACTAGTCTTAACGAGCTTGAAACACTATTCACCAATCTAGTCTCTGAGTCAGCCGTCCTACCACGACCTATATATACCCTAGAGGTTTCTTTAAAAAAAAATTCCTCTGGTACGTCCACAGCCAGGCAATAAAAAAAACTCTTGTTCGCATAGTTAGTGACTGGTTTCAAAAGTATTCGGCAGAGAAAGAAATTATGAATGGACTAGCGCGAACAAACCCATCCAAAGCAAATTAGCTTGGACTGCTGTAATGAAACCCGCTTGGATGAAACCGCTGATCGGTCCGATTGTTGGGTTATTGAAGCCACAGGAGCCTGAATAGGGTTCTGGCCTTTCCAGGAACACCCAAGTCCGTGCGCCGACAAATATGACGCTACTGTTTTACACGCAAGCCTTGTCTACTCTTCTTGTCACTTGTACAGAAGAAATTCTTGCATGATGCCAGAATTTTTTGGGGATTTGTGTGTCCCTGCAGTCAATTTCTACTTCAATTTCCCTTAAACCTGAATGACCCTTCGCCAGAGCCTACCCAGCCACGAAAGGCCCAGACCGATGACAGGACTCCTGTGGCGAGAGCCAACATATCACCCTTGTCGGATGACCAGCAGTCAGGTGGGTTCGATGCATAAATGGGATGGAAAAGGGGCATTGTCATTGGTCTGCCTCTTTGGCTTGATCGTATTTGGACGCGGGGTAACTCAGCTCGGCACGTAGCTGCTTCTTCTGGTTACCGTCCCCTCACGATGGACATTCATTCCGGGGGTTGACCGACAGGTCAATTTTTATTTCATGTGGGCCCGGGGCATCCATTTCTTGTTCAAAAGGTGTGACGCTGTGATGGGATTCATTTCGGTGTGCAGCGTGTCGCCGCAACTCGTGTCCAGTAAGAGTGTGGGTTCACTCAAGATCTGCATTCGCCAATCGACCCAACTGGTGCAAGATCATCTTTTCACCACGGCGTTGCATTCTTGCTGGGGAAAATGCGTGCCTCCTTGATTACGACGCTGGCCGCTTCAGGCTTCGCAAACGGAGCATATTGGATGGAAAAAATCGCACACCAAGGAATTGCAGCATATCATGAAGATCCAAACTACAAAGTTTTCCGCAACGTCAAGGACTTCGGCGCCGTTGGTGACGGTGAAACTGACGACACCGCAGCCATCAATCTTGCCATTAGCTCAGGAGTTCGCTGTGCACCGTTTGTTTGCAAGCAGTCTACTACGTCGCCGGCTACGGTCTACTTCCCCCCAGGGTACGTGATCTTAATAAAAAAAGACCGAGTCTGGCTAACGACTCAGGACCTATTTGATCAACGGATCGATCATCGACTATTACTACACGTCGCTTATTGGTGATCCGACAAATCTGCCGGTCATCAAAGCCGCTCCAAACTTTGATCCTACCCGCAACTTTGGACTCATTGATGGCAATCCGTATGGCGCGAATGGCCTTGCCTGGATTCCTGTCAATGTTTTCTTTCGACAAATTGCCAACTTTATCATCGACACAACCGCCATGCCGACTACCGCAGCTGCCACTGGTATTCATTGGCCCTCGTCCCAGGCTACGTCCTTGACCAACATTGTCTTCAAGCTTGCAGAAGGAGCCGACAGCGAGCACCAGGGAATTTTCATGGAAGAAGGCTCTGGTGGATTGTTAAACGACCTTACATTCTACGGTGGCAAGCTGGGCGCCAACTTCGGCAACCAGCAATACACGGCACGCAACCTCAAATTTTACAACGCCCAGGTCGCAATCAATCAGCTTTGGGACTGGGGCTGGACCTATAAGAGCCTATACATTGAGAATTGTGGGGTTGGCATTCAAATGGCGGATAACAACACAGCGTCCGTTACTATTCTGGACAGCGAGTTCAAAAATGTCACTACAGCCATTTCGACGATCCGCATTCCGGGTGGAACGTTTACTCCTGCTGCTGGGAGAGTGGTCTTGTACAATGTCATCTTTGACGATGTTGAGGAGATCCTGGTTGGGCCTCAAGGCGCAATTATTCCCGGGGGAGGTTCTAGCCAAGAATTCGTCCACGCAGGCTTTGCCCTAGGCAACGTTTACGACCCGCTCGGCCCGGAAGATGCCGCTACAAATGAGCCATCATTATTCCCACCACCTCCTCCTTCGCTACTAGGACCCGATGGGAAGAAGTATTACGAGCGGTCGAAGCCGCAATATGAGGAAGTTCCCGTTGGCAACTTCGTTTCGGCTAGATCTTCTGGTGCCACCGGCGACGGCATAGCTGACGACACTGCGGCCCTAAACAAACTATTCCGAGACACCGCTAGGAATGGAAAGATTGCTTTTGTCGACGCCGGAACTTATTTCGTTACTGATACAGTCTTCATCCCAGCTGGCGCTCGTATCGTCGGCGAGGGCTTGGCTTCCAATGTGATTGGTGGAGGGCCCAACTTCAGTAATCGTGGCCAGCCCCGTGCTGTTATACAAGTCGCAAAGCCTGGCGAAGTTGGAACTATTGAGTGGTCCAATATGGTTGTCGCTACACGAGGAGCTGCACCAGGTGCTATAGTGGTGCAGTATAACCTCAACTCTCCGCTTGGCACTGAACCTGCTGGCATGTGGGACGTCCATATTCGCGTTGGTGGATTTGCGGGTACCGAACAGTTGATTGAGCAATGCGACAACACCCGTCCCTGGCAAGATGTTGTCGAGCAGTGCACTGCATCGTGGATGAGCATGCACATCACCAAATCGGCTTCAGGTCTATTTATGGAGAATTGCTGGGTTTGGGTTGCCGACCATGATATTGAGGATCCCAACTACGCCCGCACGCACATCTTCTCGGGTCGTGGTGTGTACGTTGAGAGCAAGACCGGCAGGCTCTGGTTTTCCGCAAGTGCCAGTGAGCACCACGTTCTGTACCAATATTTGTTCCATAGCACAAGGGACATCTACATGGGTCAGATTCAGACCGAGACACCATACTATCAGCCCAGCCCACCTGCGCCGATACCCTTCACTCCTTTCCCTGCCTACCATGACCCGGACTTTGCATTGGACTGCGCGAATTCAGCACCGAATGCCACAGCACCTTGTGAGATGTCTTGGGGATTGCGCATCCACAACTCACAGAACGTGCTGATATACGGTGCTGGACTGTACAGTTTCTTCAACAACTACAGCACAAGTTGTTCTGACCGAGGTAATGGCGGGAGATGCCAGCAGCGCATATTTGAGATCACTGACAAGAAATGTGGTGCCCCCAGCGCCAACATCAATGTTTACAATCTCAACATTGTCGGGACGAGAGCCATGGTTACCAGGCAAGGTGAAACTATTGCGTCATTTGATGACAACAATGCCGGATTCACGGCTGGCCTGGCAGTGTACAAGCACGATGACGAGGGTATTGCGGTATGAGAAATGGTAATTTATTGTAACAAACGGAATCACAGGCCGGTGTTTTTGCTATTGGGCGACATATAGTTGCATGCTGTCCCAGACCAATTGAGAAGCCTAATTGGCACATTGTGATTCCTGACACAATAGCTGTGATACCTGCTCGTCATAATCTTAAGAAGCAAAATTTCCTAGGCCATAACCCTATAAACTGGGTATTCGTAGCCTTCCAACACTGGTATAATGTTGAACCGGGCAAAGGAGTCCAATGCGTCAGGCTCGAGTGTCAACCAAGCGAGTGCGGCATTCTGTTGTCTAGTACTGACCCAAAAACTCCCAGCAGGTAGAGATATTTTCTTTTGCGAGACACTCGTTCCCACATCATTCTGGATTGCCCCCTCCCAAATTGTCGATGCCAGCCTTGAGCTGGTGATATTGAATGCCTCGACATTACCCTGGAAGGGAGTTCTTAATGTCTCAACAGTGAGGCCAAGTACGCGGAGGCGATCCGCTACATCCATCCAGCATGGTGGGAAGATATACGCCTCGGGACGGGCACGCGTGATATTTGCCACCGTGGGCGTGGTGCTGAGAAAAGTGATAGGGACTTGGACAATCTTGCCCGATGCCGATTCAATGAACGTCCAAGACGTGTTCATGGGCTGCGTATGCTCAGTAATAATTATGTCATCGTTGCTCGAGATGAACTTTGTGCGAGCATCTTCAATAGTGTTGTAGACTTCATCTGCCCGATCGATCACAGTCTGGAGGATAGCTTCAAGCATGATCAATCCGCTCGCGACACGGCGTTGGAAATGCTGACCCCCGAGCATAATTCCTCTAGTCTCAGTGAGGAATACAAGGGCTTGGCTGATTCCAATGGAGGTATCGGCGTACCGCGGCTCGCCAGTAAGCTCCTCAAATACCACTGGCGCATTGTTTGGAGTACCGACGATGTATGGACTCCACCTCAAGCCATGGCTCTCCAACGCAGTGGCAACGTTCTTTGCAAATACTTTCTCGGAGAGATCTCGGATGTCCTGGTGGATGTTCAAATTCTTCATTGCTGAGAACTCGCCATCGGCAGCAGACACCCATTGCCCCTCGCCGCCATACCCACGATTGGCGCTATACTCATGGCACTCTACACCAACATGGGGATTCCAATCCATAATCAACTTCTTGATATCGCGTGTCTGCTGACGCGCAAGCTTAGCATGATCTCTGTTGGGATCAAAACCAGTAGCTAAATATCGCTGGAAGTAGGCTACGCCATCCGGGTTGTAACGTGGGATGACCATGATATCGGCAACCTCTAGGAGTGAATTGGCCCAGGTAGAATTTGCGTCAAGTTTACCCAGCAGCGCCAAGAGGCCTTGATCGCCAGCTGGCTCGTTGCCGTGGACGCCCCCATTTAGCCAAATACGAAGTTTCGGTGCAACAGAAGCGTTGAGCTGCGGCTGACTTGACGTGGATAGAATGACATAGGGAATAGAGCGTCCCTCTTCTGACTTGAAATCCGGGTTATGATACGTCATCCAAGCGTTACGCGCCGAGAGAGTACGCAGAAAGTAATCTACGATAGAGTAAGTCATGTCACAATACCAATTATATCGCGGCAAAGCCATACCTAGAGTGACATCGTCGGTTGGTCCGCTCTTGCCATTGTCGAACCCAGCTGGGACCGACTCAGGATTCAGAAATGCGGGAGAATAGAGCGGTATGCCTTCAACATCTGGAAAGTTCGCGGCTACAGCCTCGCTATCTTTGACAAGCGCAACCTGATTGTCGGCATAGCGCGATTGAGCATGAGCTAAGCCTGCGAAAAGCAGCCCAACACCTAATTTGCGATGAAAGACCATCTTACCTGTTTGACAAAGTTATGCAGAAGCGCGGGACCCAACGTTGAATCAAGACCGAATCTCGGAGGAGTACCAATCTTTATATTATTCTATTCCCCGCCTTTGCAGAGACAAGACCAGGACAGCACGTGGATCCAGATATGAATCCTAGTCCAGGGAAATGCGGTACTCTGATTTGTTGAATGATGATCAGCAACTTTTATCTATGGAGTATCGTCGAATCAACCACTTATGCCTCCACTTTTCGCCTTGGCGCAAGTAGTTCTATAGCGGAGTAATCGAAGCAACCATGATCTTATGCTTCAATATTAGGCGATTACCCCTCAACCCGCATTCCATTATCGATCGGGATTCTTCATGATAACTGGCCAGTCCCTATTTCCATTCGTATCTCCGCAACCAGCCAGCCTCCTGTGCATCCACTTAAATTTCCTTTATCTGCAGTGGCGTGATCCTCCAGCACTGAGTCAATGACCTACCACAGTCGCGCGCTAATTTCCCGTCCATCATGAAAACACCGCAGCGTCAACGTCATGAGCACAAGACTACAAAAGCTCCACCTTGAACCGGAAGCGTACTGCATACTTGTGCTATCATTAGACGCTTGAGTGTGGGCATCCTATGAATTTGACCTTAGCCTAATAGTGAAAGATGATTCACGGCCTAGATATGTTTCATGTACTGCAGAACACTATGGACGTTCGGCGAACCTTGGTGCTATTCACACTGAGGCGAACCACAGGATGCACCACCAAATAAAAATGCTTGAAGAAAGTCCGAAATCTATCGAGCTTATATTGTGGGGCGACAGATGCTTCGTGTTGTGATGATTTCCCTAATTGCTGACCCTAAGTTGAGAGAGATAGCAGTTGACCTTCTTCAGCATCCAGTTGCGTATCTGCCTAGAATGTTTGTCATCGAACTAGATTCCCTGTAGCCTGCACTATGACAAGGCTTGGAAAGTCTGAGTCAGTTATCTCTCTCGCAGCGTTGATAAACGATCTTCAGTCCCCAAAAGCGTGGTGCTTGCTCGACGAACGGTGTTAACGCACTTTGATCGAGCTATGAGCGAGATGTTTCCCAAAATTCCTAACACCAAACCGGAAATGTTTCAAATTCCGTACTGCTCGAGAAACCTAATTCTCTAAACTGTTGCATTAACAGTTAACAGTAATGCTGAGCCTGCAATCGACCGTTCCAATCACTCCCGAAATAACAGCTAGAATTTTATTGATCTATTGTATCCCCTCGTACAATCCAGTGTGCTGACAAACTGCAATACACGGGCTCGCTAATAGTTATTCAAGTTGTCAATCATATTCCAGGTCTTAGAATATTGTCCTCTCATATGTGGAGTGGCCAAAGGAGGTAAATCAACAAGACGACGCCAGACGCCGAACTGGTAAATCAGCAAAACTTTGTTCTAAACTAGAGGTTCTAGAGGTTTGCAATACAGAACTCATTTACCGATAGCAACAGAAATATCCCCGATCCTCAAATTCCAAATAGCTTCAGCATAATGACCAAGAAGAGCTAGTGTAAGAGCCAGAACTGTAAAGAACAAGGGCTTGTATAGGTGTTCCCAGCACATCTCAAAGAATTTGGTGTACAGGTTAATGCCGATGAAAGTGAGGCCGAATCCTTTAGTTGTCGAAAGGCCATAGTACAGGCCATGCCAAACGCTCAAAACTCCCGCAGCAAGAAATGCTACAGACCAGAAAGCCTCGCTTCTGACCACTTCTGGTAATTTGAAGCCACCATCGGGTTTTTCAAGGCCAAATATGGAAAGAATCCATAGAGGGATGAAGATGTACAGGAGGCCCCATATTACGGTGGTTCGCGACAAGGGCGCAGTGATGGCCTTAGCTGGCATTACGTATGCCATACATAGGAAAGATGTCCCGGCGAGGATAAACTTGATGGGCGATTCGACGCCCAAGTAATAGGTGCCAAAACTAGAAACGAAGCATAGTTAGAGAATATCGTCCGGCCTAGAATCAGTCAATTCTTGCAGTGAATACTTACAAGTATCCAGTCTGAGCACCCAGATAGGCCGCGAATGTGAGCATGCCGCATGACCAAATGAAGTTGGACTTGGCGAGAACTCCAACCATGCCATAGATCACCGACAGCAGGAGCACAATTAGGCTTATAATGGCCTCCCGGTGTTCACTTGCCTCTCGCCTGGACGAGGATCTTTGAGAATCCGGCGAACGATCGTCCTTAGCAGATGACTTCTCGATACTTCCAATCTTTTTCTGGAACTGGCGCTCGATCATTTCGCCAAGCTGCAAAGCGGCCAGAGCAAATAATACAGCCCCAACGCCATGCATTGCTTCATTAAAATAGATTTGTTGTGGCATTTTGGCTGATCGTTGGAAGACCCAGATGTGCACTGCAACAGCAACAACGGCTGTGAAAGCAGAGCGAAGCGGCGGTGGTAAGTCTAGAATCTTCTTCACAAGCTTCAAGAAAAGTTCATCAAATACCAAACTGGCCACGGCGACTGCGAGGCAGAGGACCGCCAATCGGAACGAATATTTGGCAAACTTCTCCCAATCAAACCCATTTTCCTGGATCTCGATAGTCGACAGAAGCTCCTTCGCCAATTGAGATGAGATGAGGTTGGCGCTGGACCATTGCTTCAATGCTGCTTCAAGTCCTCCAGCCTGCTTACCATCTAGCACGATCGAGGGTTTGTGCGCTCCGCTTTCCATATTGATGGCAAATTTACTTGAGATTGTGCGTTTCAGGGACGGTTGAGGATAGCAAAAAGTGTGAAGGGTGGGTTATCAACGGGGAAGGGCGGCTTTCCATCCAGCCTTATTATTAGCGCTTTTCAGGTTTCAGGGTGCAACCTCGCTGCCTTGACATTAAAGGCCCATCCTTGGCGCGGCGGGCTGCCTAAAAACGATGACGTTAATTGACATCAACAAGCACATCCTTGCTCTCAATTGGCTCGAAACTGCGCCACAACGCCCCGGTAGTATAGGCCCCATGGCAGTGTTACCTATTGTCTACAAATCAGCCTAGCAGAAAGCCGCGGCTGACATGTCCAAACCACGTTACCGAGCTTCAAAACATAGCAAAACACACCATATAGAAAAGACGAAAACTTCGGGGAAACAAGGGGAACAAATAAGGACAAAGAGAAGCCCAACAGACTTCTCATTTCGCTTGACTTCTAACCCTCAGTTGCATGATCATTGTTTCGATGTGGTCGCAGTATTATATAATGTTGTGTTTGTAAGATTGATCGTGGGCATTTTGGAAACGTAACGTACTGAAAAGTAATGGGGACAACGTGGAAGAAGAGATATGTTAACTGCCAACTGCGCCGGCTACCAGGTCATGATGGAAACGACCATGCACAAACTAGAGACTCGGTAAGGAGATGGCATCGCATGCGTTCAGCCATCGCTCGACGTAAAGTTACAAGTCCTCTGAAGAATCTCAGATAACAACCGCCACTTTGTCTCGTGCTATAATGAATGCAGTATGATTAACATAAGGGAAGCATTAGGGAATGGTTTTACAATTGCGGCAAGTCAGCTGACCAACTATGACCTGATACACGACGTCTCGCTGCAACTGGATCAAATGCGCTAGTTGACCATGCCACAATTGGCCGCACGGGAAGCGACACTCCGCGGTCGATGAGTGGGGTGGCGGAACTCGGCACGAATTGGTTCTCATATTCCCCTGAAATAAATGCCCTTGAATCTCGAACAAGCAATAAACAGCGTTGTATCCGAGACTTTTGTTACTGAGATAGGATGCGGAGAGGATTGCTGCGATGATATTCAGCGCTAGGTTCATGTATGCAGGCATGCTCCTAGAGGGCAACGCTGCCATTGATGGAAATTTCACGAATAGTTCATGCAGCATCTCGCCGGTAGCTAGCGTTTGAGACCGGAGACAGAGGTCGAGACTCTTTACAAATGGCTATAAGATGCCAAGACCGCGACAACTCGGGTGTTGCTTAGTTCCCTGAAGACTGCAGAGGCACTCCGGGTTTGTGTACATAAGGTATCACTATGGAGGCCATTTTTGTCGGGATTCTATCCCTTGCCGCCGGAGCATTGGCTCAGTCGAATCTCTACGAGCAATGCGGCGGAGTCAATTGGACAGGCCCCAAGACTTGCGTGGCTGGTGCGGTCTGTCAGTACCAAAATGACTGGTATTCTCAATGCGTTCCTGGTAAATTGCACTGCCATAGGCCCGATAGGAGATCAAAGCTAACAAAGTTCATAGGCACAGCGAATCCTACCACGATCAGGACAACGACCACCAGGGCTTCATCGACAAGCGCAAGGCCTTCGTCAACCAGCGCTAGATCGTCGACAACGGCTCGGTCTTCCTCTAGCGCTCAGCCCCCAACCAGCACAGGCTTCCCTAAGACAAGCGGCACAAAGTTCAACATCGACGGAACGGTGAAATACTTCGCAGGAACAAACTGCTACTGGTGCAGCATGCTCTCGTCCAAAAGCGACGTGGATCTGGTCTTGAGCCATATGGCGCAGTCTGGACTGAAAATCCTCCGCGTGTGGGGTTTCAACGACGTCAACCAGAAGCCAGGCGGCGACACAACGTGGTTCCAGTACTTATCGGCCTCGGGTTCCGAGATCAATACTGGCGCTACAGGTCTGCAGCGACTAGACGCCGTGGTGGCGTCAGCAGAGAAGTACGGCATTAAGCTCGTCATCAACTTTGTCAATAACTGGAACGATTACGGAGGAATTAACGCTTACGTCAATGCTTTTGGTGGGTCAAAGACAAGCTGGTATACCAATACAGCAGCGCAGAGCCAATACCGAGCTTACATTCGCGCCGTCGTGGGCCGTTATATCAACTCCAAGGCCATTCTGGCCTGGGAGCTTGCCAACGAACCACGTTGCCAGGGCTGCAGCACCGACGTCATTTTCAACTGGGCCACGTCTGTATCGCAATTTATCAAGTCTCTTGATCCAAACCACTTGGTAACATTGGGAGACGAAGGCTTTGGCTTGCCCGGTGACGGCAGCTACCCATACGGCTACAGCGAAGGTGTTGATTGGCAGAAGAACCTCGGTATCAGCACACTCGACTTTGCTACTTTCCACCTTTACCCTGAATCTTGTAAGTGGGCTCATTGATCCCTGTGGAATTTCTATCGGCGGAGGAGCTAATGGAGTGTAACACAATCAGGGGGAACAACTTCTGACTGGGGTAATGGCTGGGTCAAGAGCCACGCCGCGCTCTGCGCAGCAGCCGGAAAACCATGCTTCTTCGAGGAATGTAAGTTTCGCATCCTTTTTTAAGTTTACTCCAGGTCACTTCTCATCTCGAATCATTCTCGAAACTAATCACATTGATAATTGCAGACGGATTCACGTCCAACCACTGTGGTGTTGAAGGCGCTTGGCAAGCTACATCTCTGGCCGCCAACGGCATGGCCGCTGATGCTTTCTGGCAATTTGGCGACACCATCAGCACTGGAAAGAGCCATGACGATGGTCATACCATTTACTATGGAGACTCGGACTGGACCTGTCTCGTGACAAATCATGTAAAGAACATCGGCTGAGTCCACCACCCTGATAATATGGCTGTCAATATTTCTGAAGGGGCTTAGCCTCATATTTTCATGCTATGTTTAAATATCAATTTATCTTGTATACGCATGAGATCAAGCAACATCATCAACACTAGACATATGTAACAATCCCTAGTGGCCACAGAGCAGGTGAAATCACGCCGAATATGGGAATATAAGTCAGATCTAGCGATTCCGAAACAATGGGCTCCAGGTCATTATGCTTTGAATGTATATCATACTAAGCGACATGGACTGTTATGTAGCAGACAACAAAAATACCCACCACTGGAGCGCAGTCGCTCAAAAAAGAAAGAGACCGATTTTAGGTACGCAGTTAGTGTAAGCTTCAGCGCCACAGCAATTCCATGATGCACAATGACAAAACGACGGAGGCCTAGTTGTTGTGAAGAGGATTTCTCCGCCACACCTTTCCCTTCCATTGCAATACAATCGTGGGCAAGATAGATATGGCCACTATCGTGGATGTCGTCACTGCGGTGCTCAGGCTCAAGCCAAGATTTTCAATCATTTGTGGTATCCTTTTTGCTTTCCTCAGTATAGGTTTGGCATATAATATGGATAGCATACTTACCAGAATGGCCCAATGAATCCCCAGCATTGGCGAATAAAAATTATGAAAACTCCAACAGCGGCGGCGTCTTGTGGGTAGCAATCCACAGCATATGTGACCATGACTGTGGTCACAATCTGGTTCCCAGCAGCGGCAATGCTCGCACCGATGATAGGAGTAACATTCCATTTGTCAGAGGCGTGTTCAATCTGAACCAGGAACACCACGACTCCGCAAATAGTGAGTAGAAAACCAGGGTAGCTCAGCCATAAGCGATACTCGGGTTGTGGAACTTTGCCTTTTCGTTCCCGTTGCCACATCCACCTATCAGACAGAGCACCACCGACTTGCTCACCCACGACCGTTCCCACAATGATGCCGACGTATTGAAGACCCACCTGCTGCGTATTGAAACCGAATTTCTCAGGGAAAATTTGAGGGATCTCGAAGGTGGTCATCACACTGCCCCACAGGAATACCATCGCATACGCAGCAGCTGGTATGATGACGTCGAGACGGAGTAAGAAAATAAAGGGACGAATAAAACTGTTCGGTTTGAGTGGAGCTGGGTCGATTCGTCGAAATGATAAGTATTGCTGCTTGAACGATGTGGTTTCCGGTCGAGACGCAGCGGGAATATAACGCGTTTCAGGTCCGAAGAGAAGGTGAACCATGAACTGAAGAGCATTTGTCTGCGAAATCCATGAGTACTCATATAAATGAAGTGGTATTGATTTCTTACGATAGCAAGAACCCAGTAAACCCATCTATATCCGATCCTCATGGCTAAGAAGCCGAAGAGAAAAGGGGCGACGGGAACACCGAGCGTGACCATTGTAGTCCAGATTCCCATGTAACGCGCTCTCTCCTTTCTAAAGAACGACTCCGAAACAACAGCAGTTCCTAGCGAGCCAGCGGGGCAAATGAAGAATGCTGTTATAGCTCGGCAAAGCGCCATGGTTTCGTAGCTCGGGCTAACCGCACAACCTATGTTGCCGACAAGGCTGCAAAGGAGGGATAGTAGAAAGATCGAGCGACGACCATAGGTATCCGACAAGGGTCGCCATAAGAACGGTGCGGCACCAAGAATGATGATGACAAGAGATGTGAGGTAGCTCGCTCGTTGCACTGTGACCCCCAAGTCCTCTGCGATATCAACGAAGGCCGACTGAATTGCAGCAGCTGTGAAAGTGGCCATCATTCCATGAAAGGCAACGAGACACAAATTCACGGTTTTCTTCGGCTCTTAATTAGTCGATATTACATCACCGAGTTTAATCTCACTGACCTTCCATTTTGGCCAATTCAGAGGGTCGGCATCATCCATGCACGGAATAGGGTCTAGATCAATTCGTCCGTGGCGCTCGAGTAGGTATTCTTTGTGGTCATCGGGGATCGTCCTGCGTTCATCCTTTTCACGAGCCAAATATTAACCTCCTATCCGAATTCAGTTAGGTAAAATACCGAGACGTACAGCATATTCAATTGTTTTCGTTGCTGGCTTTGCCATCTTTGCCTCCACGTTCAATTCCTTGCGTTTCGATGTGGTATGATCAGAGCAATCAAAGCTACAACAAAGTGAAAGTGTCTGCCGAAGCTTGTATCTATAAGGAAACGGTGTACAACTCCACACCCTTCATAGCCCACATCCCGTGTCTTCCCCATGGGGGTCAAGATGTAGTGTGTGTTGGTGGCCCTGCTAGTATACCAATGGGCTTAGGCTTAAACGGGGGCGGATCGCTGTCGTAGTGCTCCATACAGCGGCAAGCCATCTTCCGATTGGAAGCTCGGCATCTCCTAACCGGAAGAACGCATACTTTGATTTCGGCACGTTAGCAATTGGCAATTGCAAACATTTCGTCAACCGATCAAGCCTGACACTACCACCTTGAACTGGTAAGCTCAAAATGTCATAATCACAAAGCTGAACCCACTGTGGTCAGCACAGCGGGCAATATCAACTAGCTAGGCATACTAGTAGGCCAACTGGTGACGGCGGTGCTGCATCAGCACTTGTAGCCTCCATATCCCAAAAGGCGCTATGGATTTACGAGACCGTTAACGGTTGATACCAATAGCTACTCCGTGGGTATAGCAGGTATATATTTTACTCGCTGCAAAATCATAGGAGGTGAATATAGTGGACTTTAGGTCATGTATCAGCCAGCACATGCGTTATTTAAAAGTTCACTCTCTCTTTGACTGTAAAAGTCTGACATACAACCATTGTATTTCCCTCTTTCCCTCGTGTCATAGGACGCACCAAGCTAAGATCCTTCTTTTTCCCACTGAAACTCTTGCTTGATTCCTGGAATCGATTTCCTCAGCGCCATGCCATAATCGCCACCATTTGGAGTTCTTAATAGAGTATGTATGTGGAATTTTCGTGGCTCCTTATTGGTGAGAAATACTCCTGAATGATGATCAAACTCTACAAGTATGACTGGACTCTGAATGCGATAGTAAAATGGATCTTCATGACCGAACCCACCGATCCATGAAAAATAAGTTTCGTGGAACCAAACCTGCACTTGAGCGAGACGCAGCGACCGAACTGCATCTGGAAGATACAGCAGGTACTGCTCCAAGATTTTGACAACCATGTCCAGATGCGCTTCTGAGAGTTCCGAGACAAGAATTCCTTCATAAGGTACGATGCGGTTATCCCGATATGCTCCGCAAAGATGTCTCTGGTCATCGTGATTCCAGCGCCCATAAGGCATAGCCGGATCTTTCATCAGCTTGTATGTTTGAGCGCGAGATTGCATTTCCGGGCTCAAACTCTGCATAAGTTGAAGGCCAAGCATCTCCTCTTGTTGCAAGATTTGAGTTCCATTGTACTTGCCAGTGTCGATTACATTCGGCTCTGCTCCGGTGAACCATGGAGACAGCACCATCTGCTTCTGGTAGAAGAATGCATTCAAGCATAGATGGTGTCCATAGAATGAGAATCCCCACGGGGAAGTGGTTGACGGTTCAGCTCCGAAAACGACAAAATTGTAGGAGAATTCATTCATAACAGCACATGAATCAACCAACTCACCAAGGAAGCCATTGATTCGCATCGCTGAGATGGCCTTCTGGTACCCCTCTGGTGAAAGTGCCGCTCTCAGAACTTCCAGGATTGCTGCTCGAAGCTCCTCCGTTGCTTCGTCCAGCCTTACACCTTTGTCGCTTAGCAAAAACTCTGGATTCGACCATGTGCGCCAGTCTGGCGAGTCGATGTGATATGTTGAACGTTGGACTTGTTCCGGCGTCATTTGGGACAGGGCGTGTTTGGTAGCCCTCACGATATCGTCAATGGGCACGCCCTCGTCTTCCAGACCAAATAGCTTTGCCTTTATTTGACCTTGTAGTTGCTTAGCTAAGAATAAATTTTTGGAAGATATTTGACTTGTCTAACCGTCGGTTGTGATGCCTTTGAATGGCTCAGCGAGTAACTTGCGCCAGTGCAGGTACAATGAGTGAAGCCAGGGAGGAGTTCCATTCTCGCGGAACGATTGTGCATAAGAGTGCGCGTCCTGTTCTCGCATAACTGTGAACCGTTGTGATTGAAGATCTGGTAGGTGATCTCGGAACGAGCCATCCATGATTGTGGAAAGCTGCATTGTGATGGAATCGGTTTTGGAGTCGCTTTTCATTGAAGTATGCTCGGTGTGAAGACCTCGACTATCTTGGATTTGGAAGAGGTCTCAGCCATATTAATCCGCATTCGTTGAATTGCCCGTCATTCACCTTCACATGGGTCAACAAATCAGATGTCTCGGGACGAGGCGAAAGCGCTCGCGCTTGTCTCGGCCTATGAGAAGTAAAGGCCCGGTTCAAGATGACAAGGAAATCGGGCTTGTTGATCGCGGGTAATCAAGTTCCTATTGGTCAGTCGGACGCAGAAGCTCCACATGGTTCATCTTGCTTAGCACCGGTCTTTTGGACATGGGCACCCACAAGCCGAAATAGTCGGGTTACGGCAAATTAATTGCCGGTCGCGGAGATAATTTTATAATAGTGTGTCAATAAATTGACATGGGAGTTAATCACACTTCGTGGCTACTGAACACATTCCGCCTGTAACACTTGGGAGTCTGAGCTCATGTTTGACAAGCATCATGCTCCAAAGTCAGTTCACACGTATGTATCTGCCGCGGCTTCTTGGTGCTCTAGTCGCTCTTGTAGTTACTCACTTTTTTCTCATCCAGGTCTTGTTCGCTTCATCCCACGGTCGAATGCAAGCAGAATTCTGATTGGGCAACCTGTCTCGGATGGCATTGATGTTGGGCTCGCCCTCCGCAATGCGCAAGATGTAGAGATTGAAGTGTTTTCTGGCACATCCGTCCTCAACTCAGGACATCGAACAGGAGAAGTCGAAACAATTGATCGACTTCTGTCACCTTTAGCCTCTGCCGAAGTGGGCACGATCCGTTGTATTGGACTAAATGTTTGTGATCGCCTCATGCTTTGCTGGTGCCTGCTAATTCTGTTTGCTTCAACCAGTACAAACAACATGCCAAGGAGGTGGGCATGGATTTGCCGTCCTTGCCAACTTTGTTCCTGTGAGATCGGCACATTAAAACCTTTCGTCATTGATGATGAACTTCTAACGCATCTAGTAGGAAGCCAAGCACTTCGTTAGGAGATCCTTGGCCTGCACCCACCATACTTCCCAGAGTGACACAACTGGATGGATGTGGTGACTACGAGGCTGAGCTGGCTGTGGTCATTGGGAAAACCGCCAAGAATGTGCCCGAAGCCGAGGCGATGAAGTATATTCTCGGTTATACTGCTTGCAATGATGTCTCAAGCAGAACAAGTCAATTTGCGCAGTCTCAATGGTGTTACTCGAAAGGTTTCGACGGCTCTTGTCCGATTGGTAGGATTTCAAACCCTGGGGATCTGTTGCTACCCATAACTGATGATTCCAAGGCCCAACCCTTGTCTCTACTACTGTCATTCCGAACCCTGCCAGTCTCCATATAAGGGGCCTCTCGAACGACGAGATCATGCAGGACTGCGGCATAGAGTGAGAGAATACACTCCCCCCAATATTAATACACTCACATACTGAAATCGAAATCCACAGTGATCTTATCTTCAGCGTCCCGAAACTCATCAGCTTCTTATCCCAAGGAACAACGCTGCCGCCCGGTACTGTGATCATCACTGGAACACCTGCGGGAGTTGGAGTTGGTAGGTCTCCGAAAGTAGCTCTCAGACACGGGGACGAGTTCAAGGTCGAGATATTGCCCCATATTGGGACATTAGTTAATGTTTTCCAAAATGAATAAGCAATAGAATTATCTAATTCTGCAACTCCTTTTTAGGCAGGAATCGACTATGTGTGATTATGATACTGCAAACCTCTGAAACCCTCAACTTCGTACAGACACACATCTTTTTACATGACAGCCATCTAAACTTTCTGTTATGTGTCTGAGAGGTTGTTAAGTTCTGTTCAAACAGCATTCTGTGGCTGTAATTCTGTTTCTATGGAAAGTTCGATCAGGTGATTGCGTTATATTCACTCTTGGTGATTCCAAGCCCCTCCTATCCCTAGTAAGCCTATATCGAGGTTGTTTTCGCAGTCTAAGACAAATATTCGGGTTTTAAAACACACTGGAAGTCCCTGCAACCCTAGCTTGATCCCCCTGGTATCGGCCATGGCTCAAACAGGCTACCTAGTCCATCATCAGCCTACAATGCCTTCCTAGCCCACTCCTGAAAAGTCCATCTCGCTCTCATGGATGCTCTAGGTTTTGTGTTATAGTAATTGTCCTAGGCAGCCATATACTCTTGGCAAGCGTGCTCGATAGAGGATGACGTCCACCCCGCCTGCCCTATCTCGCCTGCTCTACTAGTGGGTGCAGAGAACAAAGGCAAGACTCTTATTGAAAGGCATGGTTATTTACTCTGATCCCAATAGCTGGGGGATTTCCCTCTTTAGATGCTCCACTATCGCATCAGGGCCTTCCTTAACTTGAAGACCTTGAGGAATTGCATGCGTCTTGATGTTGGGCTTAATTGATTTTGCTGTCTCAATCATGTTCGCACTTTCCTCTGGTGTCCACATGGAGGCACAAAACTTGGCACGTTAGTTGCACCGTTTCGTGACTGGATATAAGTTTTGCTGATCCAAACGAAAAACGAGTTACCTACCAAGATATCGGGCTGCAATCGTGTAACTGTGGGCTCGACTTCTTCTTGACCTACGATACTTCTGAGTCACAGCAACCTCCATGAAAGACTAGCCAACTTACTTTCACAATTTGCTGCATGTACAATGGTATAATGGTCTTTGAGTTCATCGACTACCCGACCAATCAATCTTTTAGCCCTTTCTGGCACGTTGTTCACCGTGACGAGTGTGTAAGGTCCCTGTGGTTGACTGGAAGCCATCGTGTAATATCGTCGGAACGTGTAGTACGAAAGTAAGGCGTTTCGCAATAATTGATACCCTTTCTGCAATGGCGATGTATTTAATAGTCGCAAATGAGGCGCTTACGGCTGCGGGACTTTGTAGCCTTCTCCGTTTCTCGGACGAGGCAGCAGTGGCGCCCTGTTGCAACTCAATGCTGATCCAGCGAAGAGGGGTTCTACTCGCCCTAATGGCATATACTTCGGCAGGTGGTGACAGCAGGATATCGGCTAACCTCTCGCCGATTGGTCCTAAGAGTTTCGCGCTGTGGGCCTGGAAGTCTGATTCCCAATTGGCGGTGCCGCTAGTTCGCCCTTCGGACCACCTCCAGCGGAAAAGCTCCCCCACGGGGTTATTCGTCAGCCCCCAAAAGGAAAAAGAACATGGTTAAATATGACTTAGGTTCGACCATCTTAAATGCTTGGGTAGCAGCTCATTCACACAACAACTCAATTCCTTGGCCTCCATAATGACTTTAGCTACTACTAAATTTCAAATGTCTGACCCGGCCTCGCCGCCGACAAAATCGTCGGTTGCAATAGTCGGCGCGGGTATGTTAATCACACCCCATTGCCGCCATTAAATGTTGATTTACTGACGGCAAATCCTAGGCATGGGTGGGCTTGCCACTGCACTAGCTCTAGCGAAGACAGGATTCGAGGACATTCAAGTATTCGAAGCTGCATCTGATCTTGGATTCGTTGGGGCTGGTATACAACTTGCACCCAATCTAGTACGGATTCTCAGCCGTTTCGGTTGCTGGAATGCCATTGAGGAGGAAGCCACAGACGTCCTCGAGGCTAGTATAAGAGGCAAGTAAACGTATTAATGTCTTGGTTGGCAACCTTATCATGCTGACCTGGACCACTCAGATGGTGTATCCAATGAGGAATTGGCACACGTGCAAATGCCAGATATCCGCAAAATCTATGGTTTCCCACATTGCACAGGTCATCGAGCTTCTCTGACGTCAGGTCTGTATGAGGCCTGCAAGCGTGAGCCCGCAATCAGATTTCACTTCAGTTCCACACTTCAAAGTGTCGAAGCGTTCACACCAGAAACATGTTTCACAATAAAACCCAAATCGAGCGAGGCTTATCAGGTTACGACCGCCATCCTCATAGCAGCAGATGGTGTAAAGTCAGTGGCTCGCCAGCAACTGCTCACTCAAGCTGGCGTCGAAGCCACAGTCGAGGATACTGGCCAGGCTGCCTACCGCATCATGCTTCCACGCAAAGTAATGGCTTCTGACCAAGAAATGTTGGCCCTTTTGGACAGCAATCAAGTCACTCGCTGGATTGGCGAGAAAAGACACTGGATTTGCTACCCAATTGCCTCCAGATCGATCTATAACATGTCATCTATCCAGCCAGACCTCAACTTCGCCTCCGCACCTTCTACAACGTACACAACCAAGGGGTCAAAGAAAGCCATGCTGGACGTCTTCAGCGACTTTTGTCCTCTGGTTCAACGCTTACTGCAACTGGTTCCTGAAGGGGAGGTATGCGAGTGGAAATTACGAGTCCACAAGCCACTACCAATTTGGGTACATGGTTCTGCGGCCCTCGTTGGTGACGCATGTCATCCAACATTGCCTCACCTTAATCAAGGCGCTGCTTTGGCAGTCGAAGATGCTGCAGTGCTGGCAGAAGTCCTTTCTAGAGCTCCAGATTCAACACCTGAATCCCTGAACAAGTGCTTAAGGGTTTATGAACTGCTTCGCAAAGAGCGCGCCACAGCGTTAGTAGACCTCGCTGCCCAATCCGGGCGTACATTACATCTTGGAGAGGGCGAGGCCAAGAGAGAGCGGGATAGACAATTCGCAGAGGCAAAGGCTCATGGGGGAAGAATTCCGGACAAATGGGCATCCTCGGAAGTACAGGAAATGATTTACTCTCACGATTGTATGAAGGTGGCTGGGACCGAATTTGAAAGATTATATGAAAGTTTGACCTGACATAAATTGACTTATTTGCCCTAAGGCAGGTCACGATATTTGCTCTGCTGTCTCGATTCCTTCCATGGAATAACTGGAGAGTATCCAACTAATCATGACAACGTCTCCTCACGTGTAGCCAGATCTGGCAAGATCCCGGGATCGATTGCAGGGACGGATTCTGTTGTTTCTAGGTTCCATGTCAAATTCTTGTTACATTGATATAAAGCTAGCTCTTGCTTGGTTACAGCCTGTAGATCCTTAACACTCTGGAGGCCCCAATCATCGTCAGTTTATATGAGTCCCGTGGCATCGAAATCAGACACATCAAAGTGTAAGCCAAGGAAGTCTGGCTGGCTGAAATCAAGATTTTGCCCTTCAAATAAGCCTTCCACCGTATCTCTCATATATGCCGAATCTTTATCGAGGTAAAAAGGGTCGGAAGATGTCGACTGTATGGCTTGAAGCTGCGACGAGATGTCTTGCCCAGAGTGTCCGCCACGTCGAGGACCGTCCGTGGCTGTGGCAACTGAAAATATCGTAAGCTCATGCTAGCACCACTGATTGCACGCGAAAGTTATCAAGACCGATGCTAGGACGCTATGTACCTGTTTTTGAGAGGAAATCCAGATGCCGCTGCAGACACCGGTGCGCTTTGACGCTCATTGCGCTAGATGAACCTATCGTTTGCAGAGTCTCGAGGCACTGCCGCAACCTCGCTTCCAATTCGAGCTTGTCATACCCCGTATCGATAAGCTTAACCTTGGGATTGGTTGATGCTAACCAAAAATTGAATAAATGTAAAGAAGTGGTTAGGGCTAGTCAGCACATTAGCATACCATCTAAAAGGCAGACAGAGCACGAACCAGCATAGTTGCATGTCCACCAGATGGCATGGCGTCTCAAGAAGGATGGGCATTTGCTTAAAATGGTCCGAATTAACCGTTCAAATTCAGTTACAGCTGCGAAGTCGATCTTGAGCAGGCTTATGACGTTGTCTTGGAGTATGCTTGATGAAGCCGAACTCTTGTGGCGGCTGTAGGTCTCTACTGTTGTCGTGAGGAGAGTCCCATGAACCAGTAGCACAGTTCTGTGATAGAAAATGGAAAGTAGCAGGGAATCCCTCTGCGCCTGGAATTCACTATCAGACCAGGAATCGGAGTCCAAATCACCGAATGTGATTATGCTGAAGGGAGCCACATCCTGACGCCAACGCTCCAGTCTTAAAGTTAGCTCCATGGTTTTTGGGAACAGCTCTTCGATAGTTGAGCCAGAAGAAAGATCTATGTTGGAATTGCAAAGTATATCCACAGCCACTCCCATTATCTCATGAAGGAGTCTGTCAATGACAAAGGCGTCAGTAAATGGTATGCGTGCATCACGAAGGAAAGCCGTACATAGTCTTGCGGAAGTAGGCTATGCCCTCCTCCGAGTATAGCGTCTCGACTGTCCTCTGTTGACGGTTTGAATCCAGCATTGTAAAGATTTCTTTCCGAACATGCTGGGGGGAAATCAAGAAAGGCTGGCCCAGGGCGGAACTGAGGATCCTACGGAATTTAGTCTTGAATTGCTCAAAGTCTACGCTTGTGCATGGCCAAGTACAGGGCAAAGGCTGGATCTACCTGTCCTCGTTTACTACTGCGAACCAGAGACAAGCTCGTAACTCCTTTTCTGAAGCTTTCAGGTGCCCGTATGCCGATGGTGCATGTACGCCAAGCTGGTACGCTGATTTGACAGATAGTGCATGCGTCGTCCAGCTTTCGGTAGACCTTTGGCTATTCTGCTGGTAAAGGCCGAGGAGAAGTAGTGTTTGCACTATGATTTGTGAGCAAGTATAAGCCTTGTGGAACTTGTCGACGCTTACACAGCTCCAGGTTCGGTGTGTACAACGTCTTTGGGTCCAGCAGGCTCAGGGTTCGACGATAAAAAGGTTCTGCAGAGTTTCCTTCTAGGGTCAGGAGAGCATGTGCAAATACAATGCTCAATAGTGCCTGTGTCGTCCGGTTCCATGGCTGCTCTTTGGGAAGGACTGCAATCTTATCGAAAGCGTCTAACAGAGCCGGCTCGTGGATGTACGGTAAGACAGCACCAATGGTTTCGAAGAACTGTGAAATCCATCCCAGAGCTATGTCACGTGGTGGAAGGCTGCTTGAACTTGAGTCGTTGTAGTAATATGTAATTGACGAGGTTGCTGGCCGGGGCAGTGACGAACCAGGATTAGTCTGCGTTGACCTCAGAGGTTCCTGATACAATCGGCTGCTTCGATATCCCAAGTTTGCAATGCTAGCAGTGAGAGACCAGAATAGTGCATGGTTAGAGCTTGGGCCTTTTGACGATCACAACGTTAGCAAATCAAGCGGAGGGTAGCTAAGCTGCGCAAAAACTAACCAAAGTAGCAAAGGCTACTCCCTGCAGACGGGTGGTCAAACACGCCAGCAGCCAAGACATCGATTGGTGACTCGGATTCGGTGTGCTCCGAAATGCCGTTCTCGGTTTGCATATCTCCACCGAAACCGGCCCCATTTTCTAACGGACGTGTTTCGGTGCCAACCTGGGTCGCTATGACACTGGCCGACTGGGAAGCCGCTCCACGAGGAGCGTCTACCAGCTGCGCTTCTAGTTCAGGCACCTTATTTCTGAGCTCATGATTTGCCCTAGGCTCTTCGATGTCAGCCTTTAAATGGCGTCGCCCTCATCAACCACACAACAATGCAAGGAAAGACTGACTTCCGAGTTGCTTGACGCTTCAAACGCTTGTCATGGTCGTTCTGCGAATAAGTGCATGTAGCGCTCATCCTCGCACATCGCCCACAGATCGGGTGTACGCCATCACACTAATTAATGATGTAAGTAAGCTGCCATTATTTCTGAGGTTGACAAACCCCATCAGTCAACGTCATTCTGACCTTGGACTTGTTCTGTCTGCATCCATTGCAGGCTATAGATGCCCTGTTTCTCTTGGTCAGTGGGCGGTTAATATGTTCCATCATGCAAGATTCGAATGTCGGATTCAGTGTGGCTATCAGCCTCTCCACAACGACACACCGATGGTTCATGTTCGAGCCTTGAGGCATGGCTCTGGGATGACGAAGCTAGTCACGTGGTCGCCCAAAACACAATCTTGGGGAAATGAGGGGCGACAAAAGGCCAAGAGCGGAATAGTACGATCTAAGCTACCATATCAGGAGTCAAGTAATGATTTAGCTACCTCATAACCCATGGACAAAGAATCTTTTGTAAAGGTCTGAAGAACTTAAGTTAGAGTACTGCATTGCTCTTTTGATACTTCCCTATCAGTCGAGACTAAGCCCAAGGAGAAATGAGCTCCAGTTGTGTGGTTGGTTAACACTTCTCGTATAGGGTAATTAACCCAAGCCTTGTGAAGTCTCGCCTTGTGAATTACCTCGTTACACTCCTAATGAAGCAGGTGTACGACGTTTCTTGGTGAATAATAAATATTTTAAATGAAGATAAGGCAAAAGATAAATCGACTTCAGCGGCCGTGTGGCCCTAATTTCACAGTCAGTTCAGATGCGAAGATGATCATTTGGCACAGAAGTATGTGGAGTGAAACGAGAAGAATGTGGCAGTGGTTGCTAGCTGGGCTTTAAAGGTTTTGTGCTGTGTCAGGACATTTGACTCCTTTTACAAGACCCAGGACATTCTCAAAGCCTTCGTCTAGTTCACAGCTCCCCACAACTATCCTTTTTCTGTGGTACTGTGATCGTGTAGCTGCTGGGCCCTAATCGATTAGGCAATATATTACTTTCCTCGTCAGTTCTGTGTTTACCCTATAGCCTTTAGGTACTGCTTACGATCTAAGAGGAATTGACAATGACATCATCGGCCTCGCGTTTCCTCACGCACTGGCCAGCAGATCTCAGCACGCTTCAGTCGATAAAGACCTTTTGCTTCCATACCCTTATATATCTCTTCCCATTGCCTAATCAAAGTCTCCTTCCCTCTAGAGAACCTCTCAATCCACTCCTTGTTCGCTCGGTGCACCCCTCTCTTCGCCACAGCGTAATGTGCAAACCCACTTGGATACACTTAATCCCAATTATCATAGCTAAGTAGACTGTAACAGCTCGCCTGGAACGCTCAGCGAAGAAGAACTGCATGTATAGTCTAAGTAGCTTGCTTTCGTCAGTAACGCTTGGGTTGTTAATCGCATCAAGCGTTAATTCGGGGGAAGAATCTCAAGGAAGCCAGGTGAAGCTGCAAAAAGACATTCTATACTCGTCAAACTCTTCCGTCACAGGCACCAGTAGCTCGTATGGCCTGCGCCCGTAGATCAGGGTGTTCTGGTCATCCGGTTTGGGGACCAATGCAGCTAAGCAGTCTCTCGTGCTCAAACTGTCATTCTGGGAGGAGTGCCGTATAGGCGCTCGAGAGGGTGTCTTTATTCTGGCCAGATTCCATTATCTCTCTCAAACTTAGTCAATCGCTCCATTTAAAACGCTTCAGATCAGAAGTTCTTTGGGCGCCATGGAGAGGAGCCATGTTAGTATTTTCTTGAATCAACTGCTATTATCTTAGTTGTTCAATCTTCAGAAACCACATTAGGTGTTAGGCAGAATAAATACACTAGAGACCCGAGAAGGAAGAAGCATTTTATAGTTAGATCGACCAGAAACTAATAGTACGATTTTCACAGTTGAGCTTGCTAGCAGCTGCGGTAGACTTATATTCGTGCATTCTAATCACTAGATCGGTGATAAATAATACACTGCTACGGAAAGGTCAGCATCCGGAACTTGAGAAAGATACATTGCATATGTTTATCCCTTATTAAATATTACAAGGTCAGGGTCTGGGGATACTAATCTGTCAGAGCAATCTCTCTCACATATCACCTTTCAACCAATCATATCAGTACTATAGACCATGTCTAGAAGTTTGCTTTTGACTGTGGGCCTTCTTCGTTGTGCTATTTTGATTAAAGTTCATTTATCCTTTCATTACCTAGCCTTAGCCCAGAAAGTCATCAGCCAATATAATGGGGCTACTTAACTAGCACAGCGTCCTGGATCTCCTTGATAGATATATAGGTGGAAAGTTCTACTCTTATCCTGAGATCTTGTTGCAATGCTAGCTTAAAGAGCTGTGCTGTTGTCCCTTCAATGAGCTCTTGGTCTCCTTTTATCTCGAAACATTAGTCCACATCTTAATCATGCGCCTACAATCCAATCTGATTTTCTGCACCTTGTCGTTCAAATCCTTTTACGAGAGACCACAGTTGAGAAGCTCTTCATAGAGAGTCTTCCACGCCTTGATAAAGTGTTGACTGCCTTTATCTCAGATCGCAGTGCACTTTCTTGCAACCTTTCCCCTCCTATTGTCCATTCCATCCCTCTCCGTACATAGTTGGTGGTTCGCGTACTCTCAACGAAGGACCGCCCTAGCTTCCTGGATACACCATCGCATTGTAATTGCGTAGCATAAGCCAAGGAGCTTACTCTCAATCGTGGCGTTGGGATCCATGATTTATCCAAGGTTGAGCCTGCAGTTGGTTATTTCGAGGCCTTTAATCGAGAGGTTGACTAATTCCCCGATTGCCCAGTTGGAATCTTCAATAGGTGGATTTCGTGGGCCTAGTGCCAGTGGTGGATGCGGCTACTATTGAAAGACTTTAGTTCGATCGTTTGCTGCCACAGCGACTAACTACGTATTACAACCTCGGAGATTCTCAACAAGGGCAACAATAATAAGAATTTTATCCTCAGTGCCCATGAGGGTATAAAAATCTTCATTACCTACACTTTTCATACTCAAGCTAGACCTAAGTGCGAAAAGATTTGGGTTTAGACGCGCAAGGGGTAGGCACAAGAGATTCACATCCACTAGATCTTCAAACATAGCCAAATCGCCGCTTCGATATGAGACTCTAGGAACACATTCGAGAGATAGATGAACTGAATCATAACCGGTGTTTTCGACGACGATTTCAATACAATTCTCCGCGGCAAAACGCATTCCGGCAGCGACATCACCAAGCCCTTACGCCGAGATGGAGTAAACGGCATAATTCTCAACTCACATGGGCGGTCAACCGGCGTAAATAAATGGCAGGGTGTAGTTTTGGAAATATGCGTTCATGGTCTCGGCCGGTGCTCGGATGCTGTATACATGGGTAGTTGGTAAGTAATTGTCCAATTCGTTGGCTGGTGGAAACAGAGTTATGACGACAAATTTTGCATACAAAATTTGGGCAGAGTTGCAGCCTTCCCGCAGCCTACAGCAGACTAACTGACCAAAGGCTTAGTAGGGCTCCCGGTCGCAGATTTTTGCCATCAGCTTTCCGCCCTGATTTGTGTTGAGTCGAACCTATTCAATTCCCGACGGTCATTGTGGGTCGTCAGGAAAATTCCTACCAGAGTTCAATTGTGCCCAAGCCGTATTCTTGCATGTAAATACGACTAGGATGGCACAGTCAAGGTTGCAAAGCATTATTGTAGAGCATCTACGAAGAACAACGAAAGAAGACAACAGCTTCTTACGTGGCTTACACATTGGAGTAGCATTACTAAAATATAAACTGTTCAAGAGTATGGTGCAATTGCCTCGCATCTCAACCAAACCATGACCGTCCTGTACCCTGGTATTCTCATTTGCTCTGGATGCATCAAAGATCATTTGGGGGAGGTGGAGTACTCAGTAAATCGGCAAGACTGCCAGACCAAAGTACCATCTTGGATATTAAATCCTTCCGATGGCTAAAGCGGTTTGTGTGTGGGGGCATGTTTGTGGAGGTGCGGCAAAGCTCAGCTCCCAGGCATTCATAAACACAGCGTCAAGTGTTAAGAGCTCTACACCGCAGAGTCACTTCAATACATGCACTCTTCGCTTGTGCGTACTTCCGTCACGCACCTGGCGTTGTGCAGATTCCTGCCATGACCAGACCGAGCGGGTCAGATGGGGCCATATGTCATGCCATGTCACCTCTCGTTGGTTGGGATAAAGGATTGTGGCGCTGACGAAGCAATGCAACACTGCACGGGAATTTGTACAGGCTGACAAGGAGTGAATACCATTGCGACCCTCACATGCAGTGTAACTTACTCCGTCCGCTGAGCTTACCTCTGCTACAAGGGGAACCTATGAAGCAGAACCTCAATCAGGCCAATTGCATTCTCACATTCGCCAATGGAGGGTGGGCGGACATGAGGGGCAACTGTTGCATTGGAACCCCCCTGAACCTTTTGGTATCGTACGTGACTCAACAAACGTCCACCGTATTGACAAGTCTAGGGATGATGCCAAGACAACTCCCCAAAGCCTACTACTGCGCGAAGCAGTAGTTAGAATCCAACAGTCAGTTTTTGCCCCCCCCTCTCTTAGTCTAGCCCCCTGTATCGTCCCTACTTAGTGAAGGTGCAAAGCAGAGACACCAGCGAATTATCGAGTCCTGCCAACATCGTTCGTGCATTAACATTTTGCCAATCTTTCTAGCCAGCTGTCATTGGGCCTTGGCATGCTTTTGAATGGGAATAATCTACTCTACCGCTTCATAGTAGGCGTTGACTCAGTTTTCCCACCTAAACTCCGGTTCAGAGAAAAGAGCCTAGGCGATCCCCGGGACAATGTAAGTGTGGATATGCTCCAAGCTGGAGCTAACTCGGGTGGCAAAGATCACTCTACAAAGCAGCCAAAATCAACATATTCTGGCTTGAGTTAAGCTGTAGGTTCTCGCCGCGACGGGTGGCCAGCGACCAGCGACTTCATGTCATTTTCAACAACGTCGGTTCCCAGAGTCCCGAGAGCCTGATCGTAAGAGCCACCCATGGTTGCGCAAGACACCTTCAAGAGAAATGCCCCGGACAATTCCTTATCTTTAAGGTGCTGACTCCAGTGCTCGTTGCCACTCCTTCGGTGGAGATCTCGAACGTAGGTTGTATGAGCACTCATTCCAGATAGGCAACCAAATGATTCGATTAGATAATGATGATGATTACCCATGGGATCTGATTGGTACATATTACGAGTTTACCTAGCCGCGGAAGACGTGTGACGTAGACTAGTGTAGAGGCAATCTAGACTTCCGCGGCCTCAAGGTGTTTCCATGGCTCGGGTCGCTTGAATGATCGAGGATTATTATTGGCTCTGGGAGTGCCAATAATCTAGATCATATGAGCGTAAGCGTGTGTGGTTACTCGATGCCTCAGGGATTCTCTCTGAGCCTCACTGCCGCCTCAGTGAGCAAACAAGCTAGATCAGCATTGGCTCAGGAAGCAATTCGAGAGAGGAAGTGGAATAACTCAATTTCTTCCGCTGCTTATTGCTGTAATACTTGAATGCCGATCCCCGCTCTGCGTGTTGCATTTTGTCCCATATATACTACAGATTCCACTGCTTATTTGTCGGCTGCAAAGTCAGAGTGGATATAAGGGAGGTGCATCACCCAGAAAGTCGTCCCAGGCCAACATAGAGGCACGTACAGCCTAAATTTTCCTGTAATCGGTTCACGCAAAGGGTTTTTACCGGAGGTAGGCAAGCTTATCGCCGGCAGATACAATATCTTCAGACCTGGAACCACCTCCCTGACCCTTAAGTGTAATCCATATGCATGAGGTGAGATTGTGGATGACCAGCCAGAGCACCCACTTCTAACGCGAGGTTACGCTGAAAGACAATCCGTAAAGGAAAGGGGTAAGTAAAGTAGAGCTTCCATCGATGCAGTGATCGTAACACAAAACCTAAGGTGGCATTAAGACGCGCAGGCTTCTGTGCGTCTTAATGCTTTATTCGGCGGCTGTTCCGAAACATCAACACAACCACCACCCTTCTGGACTAGAAATGCAGTTACTCAAGAGCCTCAAAGCACTTCAGTTAACTAAATCTCCACTGCCGATCCAGTCACTGATTTGCCTGTGGTAGATGAGCCGACATGCCACCGAGCTTGATTCTAGCCGACCCGCGTAGTGAGGTTCACAGGGTCCGAAACCGGTCGCGTCAATCCTAGATGCATGGCTCATGCAAAGACACGTTGATGGTAGTACAGGACAAGTCGAACCATGTGGGGTGGACCTCTAAGCTGCTATTTGAAGCGGCACCTAATGCGAAGTCCGAGCAAGCAGAACCACCTACGTCACGCATGAACCTCAGAAGCTAGCATGTGTATTCTTATAACGATTGATATTGAAAGTAGTTTGCTCTTGCTTCTAGAGCATGAGACATGCCTCGAGCTGGCATATGTCCCATTTGACTTGCAGGGGGCTTGTTTTCAGGGCTCATGATTCACTTCGATTTCTTGTCGGCAAACATAATAAACTGCCGAGAATCAGCGAGTAAGTGCGGGGTATCGAGTCTCACCCTCAACGTACTAATTGCAGCAGAATGAATGGGCCGCATTTGAAGATCCAAGGTAATGATCTCCACCATCGTGCGCATGAAACATTTTACGTAGCCAACTATAGCTCTTTGTTCTTACCACTTTAGGGCCCACACCTAACGCGTGCATGTAACCGGCACGCTTACGACGAGGCGAACAGCTTGCCCAACGCCCGCTTAGCAAGTGACGTGACGTGATTGTAATCTCACTCAATGCTAAGAACACCCGCTATTACGCTCGGCGAAGGCTCGGATCGTGCCGTCCCGCAGGTCTTTTGACTTGCGTCCTCATGCATACCACAGAATCTTCCTCTCCGCCGTCCCACACTCCGCTTGGCCATACCGCTGCATCTAAACCCCCACTGCTATCCCCCCTCTCAGCCGCCGGCAGCTTTGTGGGTGCCATCCCCGACGATGAGGTAGATGGAGTGCAACCAATGTCGTATAAATGGCGAAGACGACATATTCTGTACTGTATTGCGTGCTACTGTACTAAGCAGTCGGCTGTTGTTACTGTAATCATACAGTAATCCGACACCAGAGTATCAGCCGATCATGAACCGTCATGCCAAGCACTACAACACTTCCAAGTCTGACGAATCAGCAAGTAGTAGTGATTACGCAGGTAAACCACAGTTATATCATAATCAGGGTGACCTTATTGCATCGCCAACAACCTTGTCAGGAATCATCTTAATAACTCCTGTCGCGTTGTTGGGAGAGGCGTTCAACTTACAGACTGGTTTACTGATATAACCTAGTTTGCGACCCATGCCGGTCCAAAAAGATCCGTTGTGGACGGGAACGACCGTCCTGTGCGAACTGCACACGACTCGGCCAGCAATGTTCCTGGTCTGGGCAAGGAAAACGGCCAACTCAGCAGACAACCATGTGAGCTCCCTCTTCCCCGAGTTGACACAGTTCAGCTAGGCTAGGCGCAAACAAGAGCTTACGTCTGTTTTTCTGAAGCAACAAAGCTGTCCATCGAATCGAAGCGCGGCTCGAAGCAGTGGAGACTAGTCTCCAAAAAATTGAATCGTCTGTTGTGTTTATACACAAGTTCCTTCAAGCCAATTCATCCATTGCTCCGCTTTGGTCGGGTAGCCCACTTGATGGCCTTTCGGATACGCCGGCTTCCACAAGCCTTCAAAGATCGCGGCACCAAGAAGGCCGCCTAGGCAATCGCCATATCAATCTAACTCGAGACAATGGTCAGCAATGGGAGGTCGGGCCCACAGGGCTGCCGTCTTTGCTGCTCGACGCGCAGGAATTCATTCTGGATCCCATTGACGCATCTATGGAGCAGGATGCGGAAGTCCGCAAAGCTGCTGCTGTTGCGCGTGAAAGACTCGATGTCTTGTTCAGCACCTTGAAAAATCCCGACCTTTTAAGCGACGATCTGTCACCTCTCGAAGTCCCACCGCTTTCTATTGTGGAGGCCATGATGGAGCCTTTCTTCAATTTCATCCAGCCTCGCATGCCGATCTGGACCAGACGCAGGTTCGAGCGCTACATCGAAAGCTGCCATACAGCCAGCGATGCGGACCCAGGAAAGCGAGCGGCCCTCACTTGCGCCAACAACATGGTAATTCTCACATTAGCGACCAAGTTTGTAAAAGTGACAGCGAAAAGGGCAGGCCGAGAGGCGAAAACATTGTCCTCTATGGAATTGGGACTTTTAAATACCTTCTTGCTCAATGCGAAACGTGCATTGAACAGAATCGAACAACTCTTGGTGCCAACCCTTGCAAACATCCAAGCAATCCTGTCCCTAGTAAGGATACAACCAGCCAAAGTCTAGGAAGGCAGGTGTTTTCTGGCTAACCAATTCTCAGTGTTTAGTTGCTCAGTTATTTCTGAGTGATGACATCTTCCAACGAATGTTCCAACAAGCTGTGTACCTTGCACGTCTAGCTGGCATCGAAAATTCCGAGGTCTCAAGTAACACGCCCCTAGATTCTCACGAAGCGGAGGAAAGGAACAACATCCTCAGCTGCCTTCATCTAATCGCCCCCTCCGTGGGCTGGCGCGGCGGCACCTGCTTGGATTTGGTGTCCACTCTACCCTTGAGAGCGTCATCTTTCGAATTTCCCACCAATAGCGACGACGAACACGGCATCCTGCCCTTAGCCGACCTGGCACAGTACGAGCTTGCCGTCTGTACGCAAGCCTATTCTGCAAAGCCGAACTTGCCTTGGCCGCCGGCGTTTGCGCAACCCGGCTCAGCTCTTCAACAACATACGGAGACTTGGTGGCGCAAGTTTGGAGAACGATTGGACATGGGGAAATTTGTCGATTCAGAAGAGAACTCCAGCACCATGTCGTCTGCGTCGAGCGTGCTGCTGGAGCGCACACTGTGCTTTCACACATTGCGGATTCTCATGACCTGGCAACTGCCCCAAAGCCAGCGTAATGTTCGGGAACAACTCGAAGACTCCCGGCTAACTTTGCGACTCCTCTCCCTTGCGGCCAACACAGAATCTGACCTGGGACATTTTGCAAGCATCATCCGGTGGGATTTTCTTTCACGCATATAAAACAAGCTCATAACTAAACTTGCCACGTAGTTTTCTGGTTTCATACCCTCCCTTTGCCTTCTTCGTATTAATGACGAGTTTGATCAAAGGCGATCATCAGCCTGATACGAGTATTTCAGATCATGGACGTTCGATTAGTAGCAGTTCTGGGAATAGCACTGCTCAACTAAGGGGCCCAAGCGACCTGGAACTCTTGGAATCCTTTTGTCAGCTTGTTCAAAGCGTGTCCGACATTCTCGGAGAGTACAAGCCACACATCTTCAAGCTCAACGTCTTCATCAAGACCTTGACCGATCTTGCGATAGTATACTGTCGATCAAATCCCAACGGCACTGCATCATGGCCGGCAGATTCTAGGAACGCATGGGACAAAATCAGCATAGAGCCTTTGCAGCAGAACATGGCCCTTGCTAATCAAGCAGGGCAGCAACAACATTTTGTGGATCAGTTGGCATCGACGGTCGAGTTTGACGAGATTCGGCTCCTCTCCAGTGCAGCATTACCAGGTTTAGATTTCAGCCTCGACCAGTCAAGCCATAATTCGATGGACCCTAATTGGTAGCAGTACTTTTAAGCCGACTTTGTGCTGAGGGGATATAGCGTAACCGCGTACTTGGGATCTACAATCAGAGACTATAAAGGTTTGAGTTCGAAAATATTGTTATTCATCCTTTCTTAATGACATGTTTGGCCGAAACCGTCACTTTCTACTCAACATTATGAATGGACGAGTTCTGAACGCCTTTATTGTTTCAAAACGTTAAGGGTGTTTTGCACACTGTGACCAGCTCCATGACCCAGAGCCTGATCCACAGAGATGGATATGTCAGTCTTAGCCTTTAGTTGTATTCACGCCGCCGAGGCATACCTTACACGGTCTAAGTTGTTGTCGGTGTTGCCGGCTTGGGCGCTGGACCCTAAACTTGTCCAGTCAAAGTCTTGCTTATAGCTTTGTTCGGAGCAGGCCGCTTTTCGATCTCTTCTCTTTACCGGGTTTAACAAGTCGACAAGTCAGTGTCACTTAAGCTTGCACTCATTGCCATGAAAAATCTAAATGAGAACCTGTGACGACCGGGCCTGGACCTAAGTACAGGCTAGGTAGTTTTATATTTACTATTTAATATAAGGAACGGGGTTCCTTAAGTAAAGTAATAGAACATATCACTAATCTATAAGACTTTATCTCTAGACTATAGTTCAAAAGATACCTTGGGGACTATATATTATTAATAGCTAGTAGGTTCTGGTCTAGATATGATATGCAGGACCTCCTATCTATATGGTTACCTGACCACTCCTTAGGACGTGGTCGTGAATGATCTAGGGATCGCAATATACATCGCTCCTTGGAGCATTGTATATAGTGATCCATTCTCGCTGATCTAATCTCCTTCTCGGGGTAGGCCATGTAAAGTAGGTCCTTTATCACGTGCAGCATCATATGATATGCTTGTACGCTTGCGTCGGGCCGTGATACTAAGGCTCTAGATATTAGACCTCCCTATTAAATTACTCTATTATAGCTATATCCGCATTTAAATATTTGAGATAAGGGTCTCCTAAATAAGTAACTTAATAAGGCCGGCCAGACTTAGCCTTATTATAAGTATTCTATTCATATATATATTTTCTAATAATATTTTAGACTATATATTAAGACAAGCTCTTATTATAAGTAATTAAGGCGGCTAAGGCGCCCGAATTATACCTCTAGATAATTCTTATTCTTTTATAAGGAGAATAATACTAAGTAGGAACTATTTAGACTTAATTTAGCTATAGAATTGCTTATTAAAGTAGAAGAGTGCTTTTAGTATAAGTAGAGGTAGCGCGGGATAACCTCGGATGTATCGGAACTTTTGTCCTCCCAGTGTAAGCCTTTCCCATTGGCACAGCACGAGGCTGTGTTTTCTGCCCCTGAATCACACAGCTACTAAACCCCTTTCTCGTTCGAGGTAGCACCTTGATCCACTTTTGTGCACAACCACTCAACATCAGTTCCGATGGCGCCGTGAAGCCCATAGCAGCTCCCAAGGCCACCCTAACTCTTCACGTTTGTTCGACCCTTGGGCAGCCTCCTCTCTCATCATTTAAAGCCCAGGCTAGCACCTTGGCCTGCTCGCTCACCTCGTCCGTTTCCCAAGCCGCCCCATCATGGCCCGAGAAAGCCTGTTCTTGCGCTTCGCGAGTGAGTGACGCTTCAACAACCGCAGGCGCGGTAGGCGCTTGACTAACCCCGAGATGAAGGCC
This sequence comes from Paramyrothecium roridum, assembly GCA_003012165.1. Taxonomy (NCBI): domain Eukaryota; kingdom Fungi; phylum Ascomycota; class Sordariomycetes; order Hypocreales; family Stachybotryaceae; genus Paramyrothecium; species Paramyrothecium roridum. The sequence goes on from PXOD01000730.1 coordinate 51,713, forward strand.
CCGGCGAGCGGCGTTTGATCTTCCGTGAAGATCTCGGCTTCTACCGCTCCATTGTCGTGGGAGCCGTCTATGATTTCGCCCCAGGCGACCAAGCCGACCTGACATTGGTTCTGCCCACATTCGTCAATGCGCTCAGGTGCTGTGTGGAAAAGCTCCCATACCTGAGCGTTGTCGCTGGTGGTATCGCCTCGGAAAAACCCTTCTTCGAACGCGTCCCCAAGATCGACATCAATGACCATCTGTCCATCATTGATGCGAACAAGTCACGTGACGATGAACAGTGGCTCGAGGTGCTGCTGGAGTCCATGCTCGACCGCCCAAACCCTCAGTCCGTCCCGCCCTGGAGAGTGACAATCTGTCCGATAGCTGCGCAAAAGTACTACGTGCTGTTCGCTTATTCTCATGTTATCGGTGATGGCCTGTCTGGGCCAGTGTTCCATCGCACATTCCTCGACGCACTGCAATCAACTGATGAGACCGAGGTCGAGTCAACAACAGAGCTTCTTATTCCCCAATTTTCCCTGCCAGAGCCGTTCGACATACCGGAGCGACTGCCAATCTCCTGGTCCTTCCTGCTGGGACCCTTGATGGCAGCTCTGCTACCCACACCTGTAGTCAAGTGGCTCGGAATCCGCGCTCACACCACCAATGCGAACGAGGGAACATGGACAGGCAGTAATGTCTTCTTCGAGCCCGAAACGTATCGCACTCGCCTCAAAATCCTCACCATCAGTAACGACCAGCTTAGGAATGCCATCATGGCCTGTCGCGCTCATGACGCTAAACTTACTGCAACCATCCACCAACTGATTGTAAGTCCATCTTGGCGTGTCCCCGAACACACTCTTTTTATCCCAGATGCGTTTCTCACCTCCTAAAAAACCAAAAAAACACTGACTTGCATTATCCAGGTTCGAGCCCTGAGCAAGTGCATAACCGACGACAAAGCCACAAACTTCGTCTCACAGACCGCTATTAGCATGCGTACTTCCATTGGCGCTTCAAACGAAGTCTGGGGCAATTTTGCGTCTGGCCACTACGGGGTCCATCCACGAATGGATGACCAGAGTCCATCTCCAGACCATATGTGGGAGAGTGCCGCCTTCATGTCAAATGATATGGCAGTCAGCACGACACGCCTGAATGACCAGCCTCTGGGTCTTCTGAGATACGCACCTAATATCAGGACGTGGCTTCAAAAGAAGCTAGGCGGTAGGAGGGATTGCTCCTACGAGCTGAGCAACTCGATGAGCTTCGACGCTGGGGAGCAGGTCAGGCACCGTTGCAGAATCAACAAGATGATGGTTGCTCAGCCAGGCAACGTCGTAGGCGCACCCATCAATTTCAACTTGCTTAGCGTCACAGGAGGCCCGTTGGTCTGTACCATCACGTGGCAACAAGGTGCTTTGGGTGTCCCGCTGGAATCGGAGGATGCGCTCGTCAACAGTATTCGCAGCTCCTTGCAAGAGGAGCTTGCTGGTATTGGACGTCAAAGCGAAAAGGCATGAGGGGCAGTGTATCAGTATTTCGTGGACAGGATCTTGCGTGGCGTGTGCTAGGTAGAAGAAAGACCAGTAATGTTTAATCACAAAAATAGAGTCATAAGAGCAGATATTTTAGTAATTTGGAAGCTTCTTCATGCCATTTTTGTCAGTGCCAACGGCATATTTGGTAAGCCTTGTTCCTTGATACTAAAGCCTCTAGATAGAACCCTATAGGCTTGAGAAGCCCCGTCAATATTCCAATCCTATGCTAATTTGTTGAACTGTATATTCAACCGGCACGTGGCAACTTAGTTCCAATGTGCCGTCTGACGGGCGGTAAGTCAACCATTTCGGAAATCACTAAAATCGTAGATCTTTTACTAGATAAAGGCAGCTCTGATTTACCCAATGAGTTAGAACACGGATAGTTGCACCAACAAATTAAGATAATGGGCCTACATGGAGCGACAAAGCACCGCTGCCGGTCAAATATGGCTAGATAAAACCATATCTCCTACATAATGCCTGCCATTGAAGCCTCAATACTGGCCACACCACCCAGTTGACCACCACTCCCACACAAGAGTCAAAAATACCCCATCCACGCTTGGGGGATGGGCCAACCATGCTCGTGAATAGAAGTGAGGCCGCTATGGAGTCCTCGCAGATAATAAAGTTGCCCCGCTGCACCGCCGCGACAATGAGCGAAGCTACCTTATCCGACGAAGGGCACTGCGCCTCGAGTTCCGCCATACTCTTGCCGGCAAGCCCTTGGATGCGTTTCGTGAGCTCCATCTTGGTATCCTGTTCTAGGTAGAAGCCGGGAGACAGGAAATCTCCAGGGAAGGCACAATGAATGCTGTACTTGGAACGTTGGTTCGAGTAATAGATGGCTTCAAGTCTTAAGGTATCGGCTAGGGCTCGAACAGCACACTTGGCGGCTGAATCGCGTCATCGAAAGCAATACGAGAGTTAGCAAAACCATCACTCTATGACCCAAGAAGACTGGCATTCCAAGGGAGTGTACACACGTGAGTAGGCGACAGATCCGGGTAGGCAAACGAATGTTGCGGCACTGCTGATGAAGACGATCTGTCGGTGTTTCCTTGTAACCTTTTCCCTCGGAAACACCCCGGGAGAAGCATCCGACTCCTTGCGGTCGTCTTTGATCCAGACGTCGAGCATGGACTTTGCTGCGTATGCCGCGGTAAAGTAGTTGTTTGCCATGCAACTTTCGAGGTCGCTGGGCCTGATGTCTACCAGGAACCCATTTTCAGCGTGGGACCCTCCGGCCACGCAATAGAGCATGTCTGGAATTGGATCCTGGCCTGCGAAAACCCTGTCCACCTGCCATTCTCCCAATGACAGACATCTGGTCAGCTGCTCTCTGTACCCCATGTGAACAAATTCCGAAGAGGCTCTTGAACTACACCTTCTCTACTAAACTTGTAGAAGGCAACATACCTTGGAAGAATTGGATAAGTCTAGTTGAATTGCCCTAATGCTCTGTTCTTCGTTCAGGACCTCTCTTTGTACCTCACTCTTGGCTTTTTCGAGAGCCGCTAGCTTCCGGGCAAAAATTGTGACATGAGCACCTATGTCCCCTAGCTAGCATCGCCAGCAACACTGCTCATTTTGACAGGTAATGGCCAGGGATTTGAACCAACCTTGTGCTGCAAGCTGTTTGGCAATCGCCTTGCCTAATCCGCCCGAGCCTCCGGTTACTGCAACTGTCTTCATTTATCCCGTCAGTGATTGGTGGCTCATGCATGGGCAGAGGTTTTGGGGCAGTGAAGGATAGTCGACCTTTCCGTTGAGCCTGCCTGAATATCCCATTTTTGTGACCGTGCTGGGTGAGATTGCTTGACGAAACTCCTGTTCCCTGGTCAAGTGTGAACAGGACAAAGCTTTGTTTACCACTGAGCCTAAGTGATACCTGCAATTTCGGGTTCCGTCTCACACCTCGTCGGGTCGTGTCCGGCTCGGCAGGGAGGCTGGTTGCAGTGGGCTTGCGTACCGAGAGCAATGAACTTCGGCCGCCGCGGCTGGGTTTGTCCAACGAGAGCCCCGCGCCGCGTCAACGCCGAAAAGCTGACACCACCAGCCGGGCGCATCAACCCGGGCGCATGGACCCGGAATCCGGGCTCCGCTCGGAATGTGTCTTATCTCAGCCTTCTTGCAATACGACGAGTCCACCGGGGTTGATTACCAACAAATACTGCACGGCGCTAGACAACTGCCATTTGAACCCCTTTACACATGGCCTATTAAACCAGCTCATTGTCTATCACCATTCAAATCTTATCAAACCTGATTCTCAGAGCAATTTCGAAGGAAACTACACTAGTAATGGACGCAGAGGATCTCTTAGTGTCATGGATTCAGAGCCAGAGGCTGAAGGCTCCACAAATGAAAGATGCGTCCATCTTCCTGCGGAATTTGGAGGAAGCCATGGACGTCCGCCGTGCAGACCATGGCTTGTTCACCCGCACCATGAGCGCTTGGAAGTTGGGCAAAGCTACTGATTTCTGCTCCAACGACCTTCTCTCTCTTGGGTCCAGCGGTGCGATTCGCACCGAGTTCCTGCGTGAGCTGGACGCCCACCCGGACTTCAATCTCTATGCGGGTGGGTCCCGCCTCATGGACGGCAACTACAGCTATATCGAAGAAGTTGAGAAGGAGATTGCAGAATTCCACGGCGCCGAGAGTGCCCTGTTGGTCGGGTCCGGCTACGAGGCCAACGGTGCCATCTTCACTGCGATTCCCCGGCCCGGCGACGCTATTGTTTACGACGAGCTTGTCCACGCCAGCGCCCATGACGGCATGGCCAATAGCCTGGCGATGAGTAGGACTCCGTTCCGTCACAACGACGTGGATGCATTTCGTGAAGCCTTAATTTCCGTCCTAGACTCGCAGTCTATGGTAAAGAACGGGCAGCGTTCGCTCTTCGTTGCGGTCGAGTCCGTGTATAGCATGGATGGTGACGTCTGTCCCCTGCTGGAGATGCTCGATGTGACAAAAGAAGTCTGCCCCAGGGGTAATGTTGTATTCATCGTGGACGAGGCCCATGCGACTGGTGTCATGGGTCCCAATGGTGCAGGCCTAGTCCAGCGGCTCGGGGTCGAGAAGGACATTGCGATCCGACTTCACACTTGCGGGAAAGCCTTGGCCTCCACGGGAGGTGAGTATTGTTACTCTAATCATCTTCGGAGGCTCGCACAATGAAGTGTTTTTGGAGAAGACGCTCCAACGCCATCGCTTTTCAAAATGTGAAATGCTGACTAGTCATCCACAGCCGTCATTCTTGGCAGCAACACTGTCAGGACCGCCATCATGAACTTTGCTCGCTCCGTCATCTATACTACGGCGCCATCCTTTGTCACTGTTGCTGCCGTCCGGGCGGGATACAACTTGATGAGGGTGGGCGCTACAAAAAAGGTAAGACATCTCCATTCCCACCTTCTCTTGTGGTGGGTTTTCCTGACTTCAAGAGTATAGGCACAGGACAACATCCAGCATCTGATTCGGTACTTCTTCAAAGCCATTTCCTCGTCGTCGGTTTGGGAAGAAGCCTCGTCCATGGGTATCCTGTCCATTCCCCTGTGCGAGGACTGGGAGGACAACGACTTCTTGACACACATCATTCCCGTCTGGACCCGCCAACGTTACAACTATTTCCTCGTCTTCCACCTTCAGTTGTCTGGGATTTGCGCGTTTCCTATCGACTATCCAACCGTCCCCAAAGGTCAAGGCAGAATTCGGCTTATATTCCATGGCTGCAACACCGAGGCTGAAGTCGATAAGCTGGTGGATCGTATATGCAAGTTCGCCCGTGAGATGATTGATATTGAGAAAGAAGAGGGAACCACGCAGAAGTTGCCCGAGGCTGCGCGCAGGGTTTATGCATTGATGGCTCAAGGCTAACTCTCTACACATGAATTCTTGAGTTCCGGAATAGATACGCATAAGTATTAACCAATGCAAGTCAATATTCAGTCAAGAAGCTATCCATTACCCCCCACTATGACTCCCTATCCAAGTTCGAGGGCCGCACTCCCACTCTAGAGACAAAAAAAAAAAAAACGTAAACAGTCCACCAAGCCCTCTCGTTTAATTTAAGCCTTAAGCTCTATAACCCTAGCGCTGATTCCCTTTAACCAAAGGCCTGAATTAAAGCCTAGCACTCCCCTGGTGTATCTTAGGTATGGTCCTCTACTTTTTCTGCTTAAGGATCGAATGCCCTGTAGTATCATCATAAAATCTCTATACAAACCTGTAGCTCAGGTTCAGAGGCTCTGTGGCCTCATTTCTCATAGTCCTTGTCTAGATCCTCCAGGCCCCGCAAGGTAGAATGCTTTTAATCCCCACCCATTTCTAGTATCAAATATTGTCGGATTTGAAGCAGCAGACGGAGTGGAAAGCCAGTCAAATTGATGGTTCACATTATTCGCATTCCTTGGTTGACTGGGTCCTTTGCTTACTCCACCACAAGCGCAGGTTATAGAAACAACAAGGCCTCCAGGCACCTTGGTCTAGTTCTTATGCTTGCGATGGTCCACCTACGCTCAATGGTAAGCATAGGGACAATTGAGTTGAACCATCTTTGCGCTGTCTACCCTGAACATCTTCGGCTTCAGGAGAATTTGGCTAGCCTTAGAGTGCATTGCTGTCACTGTACTCTGTACTACACTCAACTTCCACTTGATTAAGGGGGCTGTTCCCCACCGCGGATCATTGCCCAAAATAAATATCAAGGCACGGAATCCGTCTCCCCGAGACAAACCCATGGGCACGAAGCAATGAGACTGTCGGTCAGTGGAGGCCTTTCCGCGACCATGACTACATCTGCGCGCCGCGAGAAAGTAAGCATCGGTGATACACGGAATCCGGATTCTCTCCTCCCTTGTACTTAGAACCGGGTGCGACGCCTCGGCACGAACACCCAGCAAAAGGTGACAAGACTGCCGGTCGGACGTCTACACGCGACCACGGCTACACGGTAAGAATCAAAGACTTGCCATTCTCCGTGCCCATTACCGCAGCCCGACCATGTCCTTTCGCTGCGGAATCCGTACCTTGTTGCCGCGTGTCCATCAGATTCTAGGAAAGCTGCCGTGTTGCCGTGAGAGACATGCTGGTTTGAAAGATAGCTGAGACTTGACTCCGAGAATGAAATGCGAACGATTATAGCAACCTGTTCTTCTTCGCAGTGTTGCGTTTAATCATATTGCGGAAACGCCATGGCGAAAATTCTCAGCATTCAGGGAGTAACAGTGATAGCCTTTGTGGCAGCACTTCTCATCTTCAAATTGTTCCCTGATGTTCTTACCACTCACCCTGGTGACGGCGAGGCCAGTGCATTCTTAAGATGCTGCGCAATATTGTTAACTCTGAGCTACACTTCGTTATTTCTGTGGTCTTTCGTAGTCTTTCCAGTGTTCATAAGCCCACTGAGGAACCTGCCACAACCCAAGGTATGCCACCAGCCGATTTCAACGAGACTCGCCCTTCAATGTGTCCGGGATTCATGGCTGATCTAAAGTGTTTCAAAGTGGTTTCTGGCACGGCTAATCCACAGCCGGTTTGTGCGCCAAGAGCACCAGGGCCAACTGCTCCTGGATATTGTTCAAAGTACTCCCAATGACGGCCTTGTACTGCTGAGGGAAGGCATTCAGGATCGAGTGCTGGTAGCCTCCACACCTATCATCGCCGAACTGCTCGTTCATCGCACCTACGACTTCATCAAACCCCCGGAGGTAGCCGACTTCATGCGACATTTCCTCGGTGATGGTTTAATCATCGTCGAGGGCGAGCGCCACAAGTGGCTGCGGAAGCAGAGCCAGCGGGCCTTCGCCTATCGACATATCAAGGATCTGTACCCCGTGATGTGGAGCAAAGCACTAGCTCTCCTGGCAGATATGCGGACCGAGGTGGCGCGACAGCAGCAGGGGTTGCCCGATGCAGCAAGCCAGGTTCCGGCGCCTCCTGGAGCTGCCGGAAGATTCGAAATCTCCACGTGGACGGAGAATGTCACGTTTGACGTTATTGGACTCGCTGGTTTAGGTCGAGACTTCGACCTTGTCAGGAACCCCGATGACCAACTCGCACGCGATTACAATGATGTCACGGGCCCCCACATGCTCCTTTTCTTTGTCCTCTCTATGTGGTTCTCATTTGACTTCGTGCAGAGCTTACCATGGAGCAAGAACAAGGTATTCAATAATGGTACCCAGTCGATGAAGCGCATTTGTAAGCAGTTAGTGCAAGAGAAGAAGGAGAAGATTGCGAAGTCGGCCAGCGATCAGGTGGACATATTGTCCCGCCTTGTGGGCACAGAGGCTTTCAGTGATGATGATCTCGCAGAGCAATTGCTCACGTACCTAGTGGCTGGGTGAGATTTAGCCTCTCTCGGTTACAAGGCCATCATTTTTTAACTCGGAACTGACACTTCTATTTTAGCCACGATACGACATCGGCCACCCTGACATGGATATTCTATCTACTAGCAAAGTATCCTTCATGGCAAAAGAAGATTCGTGAGGAACTTGCGGAGGCGAAACTTCCAATGTCGAGTTTTCCCATGGAAGGCAGAGCAATCGGAGCTGTTGAGGTGACCTTGGAAAGCCTCCCAGTCCTCAACGGGGTCATCAACGAGACTCTCCGTCTATACCCAACAGTCCCAGTCACGACTCGAATCGCTGTTAAGGACACGTCTTTGGGCGGCCACATGATTCCCAAAGGTACCAACCTCCTGGTCTCCCCTTGGCTAAACAACCAATCCCGCAAGCAATGGGGGCCACAAGCCCAAGAGTTCGACCCCGCGCGCTGGATAGATGCCCGTGGTCGCCCCAATAACTCAGGGGGTGCTGAGAGCAACTACGACTTCTTGACTTTCTTGCATGGCCCCAGGAGCTGTATAGGCAAAGACTTCGCCAAGGCAGAGCTTAGGTGTATTCTGGCGGCTGTAGCAAAGGGGTTTGAGTGGACTCTGGACATGGACGAGAAGGATGTGATCGCGGCAGGGGCCATCACCATCAAACCACAGAAGGGTCTATTTCTCAAGATGACAGTAGCCAATGCATCAGAGGTAGTATAGTAAAATGGATGATGTAGCAAATACTATAGGATTAGCCTAGCCTGGTCTCCTCTCCTCCCTGCATTCTTTTTCTTGTTGTTGGTTCCACCTTTGGGAAAGGGGATACCAGAACATCAAAGGCACCGTACCATTCGAATCAATCATAATTTTTGTGATGATAAGGGAAATTTACAACCTCTGAATAGCTGATACTGGACGAAGATTTAGTAGAATAATGATCGATGTTAACGCTACGTTCACACAATTCTGACTGAGAAGCCCTCTGGGCGAGATCATTTGTGGTAGGCGCTGCATTATGACACGGATCCTAGGAGGGGCTGTTTTCTGGCTGCTAGTCATGGCTACACTACACATATGGCCAGAGTCAAGGCACTTATTCACGGGAAGAATCGAACCATTTCCTTTCCAAGAGCGTTGCTATTTGGCCTACAACAGCTTCTTCCACCTAAGGCCAAGATACAGAAGAGCCAACAACAAAGGATATTTGGCCACATTCCAGAGTGCCAGGCTTAAAACATCGGTGAGCATCTTACTCCCCGTCTTCTTGAGCGCCTCCCTCTCATTCAGGTGCGGGAACGGCTCCGCGGGCACCGGGACCCCAAGAAACTCGCACAGTGGCTCCCAACCGGCTCCTAGGCGGTACATGAGCAGATTACCGGGCTTGGTCAGCTTCTTGACCGTCGCGATGTGATCGTGATACGCAGCGCGCGCGTTAGCACGCATGCCCTTGTAGTCCCGAGCCCGCAGCCAGCCGGCGTGGGCATACCACTGCGTCGTGGGCCAGTACATGCCTGACAGGGGTGCGACGAAGCGGCGGCAGAACATGGCAACGGGCGAGTGGAATCCGAACCCGCGGAGGGCGCCGTTGTCGAAACTCTGAAGCCAAGAGTCAACGTCGCGCTCCCAGAGGATGACCTGCGCGTCCGGGTAGGCCTGGATCAAGTCGGCGGCGAAGTTGACGCTGATGTCCGCGATCACCTGGTACTCGTTGCCGACCAACTCGTCCCAGTCCCGCCTGGTAAAGGTAGTGGGTAGAGGATGCCCCCACCAGGATCTCTTCCTCGCAAACCACGGCAGGCCCATCTCCTCGCGCAGGTACGGCATGCAGGCCCAGCCGGCGCGGAACCAGGCGCCCCAGAGCCTGTTCGAGCCCTCGACTGGCATGTCCAGGTTGTGGAAGACACGTTCATGGCCTAGCACTCGCATGGCGTGGGCCACCGAGTAGGTGCCACTGCGCGGTAGGCCCATGATCAGGACGCCTCCCCCCTCTGCTAATGTTTTTTTGGACTGTGGCAACATTGCCATGCCATTCTGTTTAGGTTGGGGCACCGACATTGATGATCGATCAAGGGCAGCTCACTGGGCGTCGTGGATTCTGTAAGACAGTGAGGCTGTACCTGACTGATTCTGGTTGGAATCTGAGGCGGACCGTGCAAATGTATTGCCATTTACTCTTTATTATAGAACTTGTCACCATTCATCACTCTGGACTTAAGTACTACTGACCTTGGTCCTAATCCAGCCCAAACGGCAACGGAATCTTACTGACGCCGCCGGCGGGGAATTCGTAAACTTGTGTACGTTGAACACATAGGAACATGGGCCCAAGGCGTAAATGGCCCGCGAGAACATTCAGGATTCCAGTTTCAGATGTGCAAGTGCCCGCGGTGGGTCGATCAATACGCTCAGGGGGGAGGGGAGGGGGGGGTTGGGTTGTCGCGGGAACCCTTGCTCTCTCAGCTCGGGGACGGGTTCCGTGCCCGAAGGCTACTGCGACCATAGTCATGAACGCGTAAGCACACGAGCGACAATCATTACCACATGTGGGCCATGATATTGGTTTGCCGTCCCAGCAGCGCTCAGTCACTGAAACATGAGACGTAATTGCCACCTACAGATTGTATGAACGGCAAAGAATGAAGTGTCAATAAAGAATAAGTCGAATTGGAGGTATCAGGGTTGTATTTGTAAAACTATATCATTGATACTCTATATAACAATTGTATTTATGACTCTAGGATCGATCTATGTGCATTAGTGCCAGAATTCTTGTGGACTTTTTGTTGATAGGCCAAGGTGTATTCTATTTGTGGGCTTCTCCGTGCTCAAATTGTTGCCGGCCGCGGTCATCTTTCTGGAAGCTAAGCTCTTCGATGAAGAGAGAACTGAGAAATCCTGAGCCGCCAATAGCCGTCATCACGTAGAAGATCGTACGCAAAGCTGCTAGATAAGCCTCCTGGATTGTGCCCAGCTCCTCAGTGGAAAGGGGGAGAGTCCGGATTGCGGGAATGAAACCGATGGCCTCTTCAGTACTCCGAGGTAAGTTCAGGCCAGCGGCGGCTGGGATATTTTGCATAGCGGGTATGTGGTGAGTGAAAACACTATTGAATATAGCCGAGCCCACGGCCAGTCCGACAATGCCTCCGAAGACACGGAACGATAACAACAGCGAAACGGCGATGGCGGTATCATCCACACTCTTGAGACTGGCCTGAATCGGTAGCTGGTTAATGCGGAGCAGCCCACCCACTCCTGCAGCCCATATGATTGGAAGCCCTCTTCGCATGTTAGAATCGGAGCTCTGGTCTAACAAAATCAACACTCCGCTGCCTATTGCTGTCAGAGCCCAAGCTATCCATAACGCCCACCGGAACCCCTTCCCAACGATCCCGATGATGACAGCTGAGGCAACAGCGGCGAAAACACTGGTGACGCTAGCGGGTAGAAGGGTCACGGCGGATTCGATCTGTGATTCCAGCGAGATAGCTTGATAAAACAGAGGCATGTAAAGCAGCAAGGGGAAGAGTATGAAGCCGTGAATGAATCCGCCAAACAAAGTCAGGCTCGCAGTCCTGGATCGGAAGATGTGATGGGGCATGACCGGTACAGCAGCGGCAAAGGGCCGGCCTTCATAGAATGCAAATGCAGCGAGAAGGACGGCGCCGAGGGTAAAGGGGAAAAGAGTTCTCCATGACGTCCACGGATACAAAGAATCTGCCCAGCTGAGGGTCATAACGAAGATCGAGCAACCTGCTGCGAAGAGGGCCATGCCAATCCAGTCGAGGCTCTTGAATCTTTCGGACATGGATATTTCCAGCGCTCGGAGCCGGAGACATAAGAAGATGAGAGGAAATGCCACTCCCAGTAGAGGTAGATTCACCCAGCCAATCCACCTCCAGGTGACAAAGTTGCTGAAGAGGCCACCAACGATCGGACCAAGAACGCTCCCGGCAGCGGTAGGGATGGCCATGACCCCAAGGTACAGCGGGCGCTCGCGCAGAGTTGTCATGTCGGTCACAATGATCTCGCCCAGCACGTTGATGCCACCGCCGCCCAGGCCTTGCAGCACGCGGCCCACAATGACAGCGACCATGTTTTGAGACGTCGCAAAGATGATGGAGCCGATAACAAAGAGGACGAAGGCGACGAAAAGCGGATATTTACGGCCAAACGAATCCGATATGGTCGAATACAAGGGTTGGGTGACGGCCACAGCAAGGAGATACACAATGCTCGCCCAAAACGATTGCAGCGTGCTCCCACTCAGCTGCTGCGTGATGGCCTAGATAGCCCGCCAACAACGGCGCCATTAGCTTCTGCATAGCTTCCTAGGACTGGCTTTAGCATACCGGAAGAGCGACTGCCATTATAGTGGCATCAAGCGAGTAGACGAAGACGATGATCTGAATGCCAACAAAGGTCAAGTAGAACAAAAGTGGCTTCTTGGCTGGTTTTGCCGCCTCATTCGGCGCGTCGTTGCTGTTTGTAGCCATGCCGTCGACGTTAAATGCAGCAGGATTCGAAGTCGCTGGTGCGTTGAGGCCAACTTGACTTCTCTCCATAGTGCTGGCCATAATTCCTTGGTCATGGATATGGAGAGTCAGAGCGCGTTGCAGGTGAAAGTTGCGGCCTTGTTGGTGAAAAGGATCGAAATTAAAAAATCATTCTGCTATTATTAGCCCGTCAGGAAACCCTCCACTCAGGAGCCTCCGTGGTATGCTTGGCTGGAGCCTGGTACACACACACACTTTGGTAAACCCTTCTTTTCCGAGACAACAAGGGCGTAGGTCGTACAGATGACCAAGAAAGCCACCCACCCGCTGCCGTTGTCACTAGCCAAGATGTCATAATCACCCATTCGAAACACTTGGCTGAGAGTCAGCACTCTGTGGCATGATTAGATTGTATGTCCTTCCTTCTCTACTGGTTTCTGCTGCTGATCCAGTCTCTCTGTATGCGCCCGGAGACGGAACCCGGCCGTCCCTGGCTCGGCCGTCCCTCCCTGGCTCGACCTACCCGAGCCAATCATGGGGCCATCTACATCCTTCCACAATGTACCGGTACCCGCATGATCCGCCAAGGAAAATGGTCGCCGGGTTCCAGCACTCTAGCCCTTCTGGTTGCCCCATGCCGCCTGCGGTATCCTCAATCAACACCGGCCTTGCACGGCCGACGTCGCTCCAAGCAACTTGAGCCCGGCATAGATGTTGAAAGGACGGCGTGAGGGCGATGGTCCGCTGAGATGTAGAACAGAATGGCTCCGCATTGGAGTACTAAAATTCTTGAGCATCCGTGACGAAATCAAGATCACTGGCTACTCATCTTTCTCATTTCAATGTTCCGGAAACTTATCGTAGCGTCTTGTCTGTACAACTCTTAGCTGCTCTTCCGTTGATCAGCGAGACGAGCCCATAAGAAGCACTATTGAACAACAAAGAATAGTATGACAGCCACTAATACTGTTTCTCCCTCAACTAATGGGGTTATGATGAATGGGAACGGTGATGCAGGGCATGGACCGCAGTACTCCGACTCCAACGGTCTGGCCACCCCTGGAGCTCAGAGCGGTACTCCTCTTGCAATATGTGGTATGGCTTTGCGTCTACCTGGTGGATTAGCAACACCAAGGGAACTATGGGATTTCCTTCTCACAAAGGGCGATGCGCGAACCCAAGTCCCAGAGTCGCGCTACCAGGCTTCTTCCTTTTACTCGGACAAGCCAAAGCCAGCCACAGTTGCCACTCAGTATGGATATTTTCTGAACGAGTCCGTGGATATCGGCGCCCTGGACACCACGTTCTTCTCCATGTCACGCACCGAAGTGGAGCGTGCCGATCCGCAACAGCGTCTGATGCTCGAGATCGCGCGTGAGGCCTTTGAGGACGCAGGTATCACAGACTGGCGCGGGAAAACGATTGGTTGCTACGTCGGTTCTTTCGGTGAGGACTGGCTAGACCTGAATGCTAAGGAAACACAACCCTGGGGCATGTTCCGCGTGACGGGTCAGGGCGATTTCATGCTCTCCAACAGAATCTCGTACGAGATGGATCTACGAGGGCCAAGGTGTGTTAAGCCAAGCGATCGCCTGTGTGAGGAATGGCGAAGGAATTTATGTATTATGTGGCCGTAGGTCACTTTGCTGACTAGTTCTTTTGGCAGTGTTACGGTTCGCACTGCCTGCTCGTCGTCACTGACGTGTCTGAGCGAAGCCTGCATGGCTGTCTCCAGAGGCGCTTGCGAAGCGGCTCTGGTCGGGGGTGTTAATCTTATGCTCAGCCCCACCATGACGACAGCCATGACAGAACAAGGCGTGCTATCGAAGGATGGTTCGTGCAAGACATTTTCGGCCGATGCCGACGGATATGCTCGTGGAGAGGGTGTAACAGCTATCATCATCAAGCCGCTGGCGGACGCCCTCCGAGATGGGAACCCAGTGCGAGCCATCATCCGAGCGGCGTGCCATAATTTCGATGGGAAAACACCCGGCGTTTCGGTTCCCAGCAGTGAGGCCCAAGAGGCTCTCATCCGGCGGACTTACAAGCTCGCAGGGCTGGACGACTTTGGCGCAACCGCCATGGTGGAATGCCACGGCACAGGGACCCCTACTGGTGATGTGAGCCTATTCTGGACCCCATATCAGCTCCTATGAGGTAGAAAATACTAAAGATGTATGTCTCCTTAGCCAATCGAAGCCAATGCAGTCGCACGCGTCTTCGGAGACCCAAAGCACAGCATCTATATTGGATCTGTGAAGCCTAATCTGGGCCACTCTGAAGGAGCGTCCGGTCTGGTATCCATCATCAAAAGTGTCTTGGCACTCGAAAACCGCACAATACCTCCTAATATCAAGTTCAGTGCACCTAACCCAAAGATACCATTCGATTCAGCAGGTTTGGTGGTTCCACTCGAGGCGACACCGTGGCCGCAAGGTAAACTGGAGCGAGTGAGCGTCAACTCATTCGGCATCGGCGGAGCGAATGCTCACGCTGTTTTGGATTCTGCGTCCAGCTTTCTTCCGCCTATAGTTGAAAACCATCAAGTGGAACCGCCTGCGATAACGCCGCAGCTGATGTTATTCTCGGGCAACACTGCCAAGTCTGCGGAGACGGTAGGCGCTAATTACAGGGTTTGGCTAGAAAAGAACCAGGACAAGGCTGCGGATCTTTCGTACACGCTTGCACGTCGCAGAGTCCATCTGCCTTGGCGATCATTTGCCATATTTCACAATGGTGTTCTCAGTATGGCATCACCGCCGACTAATTCTTCACACAAGCACCGCATAGTCATGGTATTTACAGGCCAAGGAGCGCAATGGCCGTGTATGGGAAAGGAGCTTCTACTTTCGCAACCAGCGTTTAAAGCGAGCATCGAATATCTCGATGAGCAGCTTCAACAAGTCCAAAAAGACATACCCTCTCATGAAGGCGATGACGGCGTCGCCTCAAAGTACTCCATTATAGAGGAACTGCTTGCGCCTGGCAAAAAAAGCCGTGTCGGCACGGCTAGGCTCTCTCAACCACTATGTACAGCTCTGCAGATCGCCCTCGTCGACACATTCCAATCGCTGGGGGTTCGACCTACCGCCGTGGTCGGTCACTCGAGTGGAGAAATCGCTGCAGCTTATGCGGCTGGTGCATTGACAGCACGGGAAGCCATCATTGCTGCGCACCATCGTGGTGCCGTCACACAGCTGCAGAAGAGAGAAGGGGCTATGGCGGCCATCGGTATGAGCTGGGAAGAAACCAGCAAGTTCGTCGATGAAGTCCCGCATGTCACGATTGCTTGTGATAATTCACCGGAAAGCGTAACCATATCAGGAGATGCTGCCGCTGTCAAGAAAGTGGTTGCAGACATCCAAGAAGCCAAGGCCGGGGTCCTAGCCAGACTGCTTCAGGTGGATAAAGCGTATCATTCCCACCATATGGCTGAGATAGGAGATCGTTATTTGGCTTTAATCGGACAAACAGTGTGCGGCAGAGCCCCTCAGGACGGTGTAGCCTTCTTCTCCAGTGTGACAGGCGAGCACTTGACTACCAGCTCGGACCGGCGGCTCGATTCGGCGTACTGGCGAGAGAACCTTGAGTCCCCCGTCAGATTTCGAAAAGCGATCACGAGCATCGTCAACCACGAACTTATCGGCAAGAAAGATGCTTTGTTCCTTGAGATTGGCCCCCACGGTGCGCTTGCAGGTCCTTTGCGACAGACATTGACCGGGGAGTCCGTTTCAGCCCCCTATATTTCGGCCTTGACTCGGAGTAAACATTCGGTCGAATCGGTCATGTCCGCCTTGGGGAAGCTTCACTGCCTACAGGTTCCAGTCGATCTTGAGGCCTTCATGCCACGTGGGAAGTGCCTCTCGGACCTCCCAACCTATCCCTGGAATCACGAGGCGACTTACTGGGCTGAGTCGCGGTTATCGAGGGATTGGCGCCTCCGCCAACACCCACATCACGACCTGCTCGGTAGCAAGGCGACCGAAAGCACCGACATTGAACCAATATGGCGAAACTTGTTACATCTTGACCACATACCCTGGCTTCGAGACCATAAAGTCGGCGAAGACATTGTTTTCCCTTTCGCCGGATACATCGCCCTTGCGGGTGAAGCGGTTAGGCAGCTTACGGGTGGTAAGGAAGAAGGCTTCAAGATTCGCAATATCATCGTTAGTGTAGCACTGGTATTGTCTGAAGAGAACCCGACCGAGATTGTCACGACGTTCCACCGGCGCCGTTTGACGAATACGAACAGCAGTCATTGGTGGGAATTTACTGTCGCCTCTCATAACGGGCACGCATGGAACAAACACTGCGCTGGAGAAGTCATGGCTGTGGACACATCTCTGCCTGTGAGAGAATTTCCAAAGCCTCAGTTGCAGTCTCTGCCTAGGAAGATTAAACCAGTGGCGTGGTACGGGACGTTGAGCCGGGGCGGACTAGATCTAGGTCCAGAATTTCAGAGAATACGAGAGATTGCGACGTCCACAAACAGAGACCAAAGGGCTGTTGGCACCATTTCTAACAGTGGAACGCCGGATGAAAGCAGCTACCATATTCATCCTACGGTCATTGATGGCACTCTCCAGCTAATGAGTGTTGCTGCTGTCAGTGGTTGCGCTCGGAAGGTCAAGAATTGGCTCCCCGTTAGCATTGATGAGATCAGCGTGGCTCGATGGCATCAGGACATGACATCGTTAGTCTCAGCCAATATCACCAGCAACTTAGCGCTCTTGGGTCAGGGCCAATGCGTGACCGAAGACGGAAGCTTAATATTGGAGGCGAAAGGAATCCAAATGGCTCTCGCTGATGGTTCCCAGATTCCAATCGGTGTGGGTACTACTCATGCCGCCGCTCGCATAACTTGGAGCTCGCATATCGATTTCCTGAATGTTCAGGACCTCATACTCCCCAAATTGGATCGCGTTGCTCAGATCAGTATCCTTTACGAGCTTGCTGAACTCTGCTTGTTGGCATGGCAAAATCACCTGAACACCACCGGGAAAGAAAGAGTGGCAAACTCAGATCACATCCAGAAATACGTCCATTGGATGTCTGCTGAAGTACAGCGTCAAGGATTTCGTCGCTTACCAGCTGTTCGTGCCGGAGAAAGCCTTGAGAGCACAATAGCTTCGAAAATTTCAGAGTTGACCAAATGCCTCGAGGACACACCTTTGGCGCCTGCCGCCATTTCTTTGCAACAGCTATGTGACAGAATGCCTCTCGTTTGGAACCTCGGAGCGCAAGAGAATCTCATGCCGGCCGATACGCTTCATAATCTTCACCGCTTCGTTGATGAATCTGTGGACCAATCTCAGTTCCTGCGCCAACTCGGACACTGGAAGCCCAACTTGCGCATTCTGGAACTGGGTACGGCAGGACAAGAATCTTCCGCCAAAGAAATATTGAAGCATCTGACCCTGCCAGGAGATGTAATCCTCTGCTCCAAGTATACATTCACCTCCACCGGCTTCGTCTCGGCAAAGGACCAGCAGCAAGTAAATTTTGGCAATATGGAGTACGCTACTCTTGAAATCAACAAAGACCTCTCGGAACAAGGCTTCGAGCCAGGCCAGTACGACTTGATCGTGGCGAGCAATCACATTCACAAGACACCTTGCCTGAAAAAGAGCCTCGCGAACATTAAGAAGCTTCTCTCTTCAGACGGCCGCTTGCTATTGCGTGAACTTTGCCCTGCTTCGAAGTGGATTAATATGATATACGGGCTTCAACAGAGCTGGTGGTGCGGTGCTGAGGATGGGAGATCCGAGGAGCCTTATGTTGACCCTCAACAATGGGTCGCCGAGCTGCTGGCTGCTGGCTTCGATCAGGTGGATAAATTCGTACTGGACGCACCGCAGCCTCTACAGCTCACAGCGACCATAATTGCACAACAGAGTAGATGCCCTGAGGAACAGCCAAGGCCAAAATCGGTGACATTCCTTTGCAAACAGGCCGAAGCCCTGCCTGGCGATGTTTGCCAAATGATAGCGCAATTCGAGAAGGCTGGTTATGAAGTTGTCAAATGTGGACTTGAGGACAGTCCACCTCCGGGGCAAGATGTTATTTCTCTCCTCGACGAGCATGGACCATTCTTCGAAAATTTAGACTCAAGCACTTTCGAACTTATGAAGCACTTCGTTTGCAAACTGGACCAATGTGGCATGCTGTGGGTAACTGGACCATGCCAAGTCAAATGTCACGATCCTCGATATGCTCCAATCGTTGGATTTGCTCGTACCATGAGATCCGAAATGCTCATCGATCTGGCCACGTGCGAAGTAAGCAGTCTTGGCGATGATTCACGTCGGAGCGCCGTCCTACGGGTGTTTGAGAAGTTCGCCAGCCGGTCTAAGCAAGAGGAGAACAATACTTTGGATCCGGATTTCGAGTACATTGTTGATGAAAACGGAACTATCAATGTCGGAAGACTTTACCCTTTCGCTCTTAGTGAGCAGCTCTTGACAGCTGAAGATGGTGATAGAGCTGTCGTCGATGTTGGTACGTCGGGCCGCATCAACACATTGGGGTGGTTTCGACAGCCTCACGAAGAGATGAGCAGCGTTGAGGTCGCCGTTGAGGTACATTCCGCCGGCTTAAACTTCAGGGTGCGTGCACTTCACTCTTCCACTTTGCTTCCCATGATAAGTTGTTGCTGACAAGGAGCAATTGTGAAGGACATCCTAGTCGCTCTGGGAATTGTTGAATTGCCAGCCCGCCAATTCGGCCTGGAGGCTGCGGGCATCGTCACCAAGGTAGGGGCGGCCGTCAAGGACTTTCAAGTCGGCGACAGAGTTTTCAGTCTGAAGAAGCAGGCATTTGCCACCCATATCGTCGCTCCTGAATTTTCCTGTGCCAAAATTCCGGATGGCCTTAGCTTTGACGAGGCCGCCACCATGCTCGTGCCGTACTTGACTGCCATCTACTCACTGATCGACATCGGCCGGCTCACTGAGGGACAGGTAAGCGGCCCCATTCTCAGAATTAGCTGCGACCGATTATATACTAACGTACTGGTGCTTTATTTCAGTCGGTCCTCATACACAGCGCTTGCGGCGGAGTAGGCTTGGCAGCGATTCAGGTAGCCCAAATGCTCAACGCTAATGTATACGCCACCGTTGGAAATGAAGAGAAAGTGCAATATTTGATGAACAACTTCAATCTTCCGAGGAACAAGATCTTACACTCACGAAATGACTCATTTGTAGATGACTTAAGATGCGAAACGCAAGGGCGAGGAGTCGATGTGGTCCTCAACTCTCTATCTGGTGAGCTTCTGCATGCCACCTGGAACTGCGTGGCCGAGTTCGGAACTATGGTAGAGATTGGAAAGCGGGATCTGATCGGCGGCGGTAAGCTGGATATGAAACCCTTCCTGGCTAATCGCTCCTACTCATGTGTGGACATTGATCAATTATGGAAACGACCTAGCGTTCTGAAGAGGTGAGGCACACGCCGCTCCCAACAGATACGTTGCTAACTTTTTATCAATTAAAGGCTCATCACTTCTATCCTCGAGAAGTATGAAGCAGGCCAACTGAGGCCCATTCGCCCCATCAAGGTGTTCACAGCTTCCAAAATCCAAGATGCCTTCCGGTACATGCAAAAGGGCCAACACGTTGGCAGGATAGGATTATCTCTCAAGCCAAGTATGAAAAAGTATGAGGTTGATGATTCGACACTCCCCAACGATTTCGAGGCAACTAAAAGGCCTCGGCGCCTGTCCTTTCAAGATAAAGCTTCCTACCTCCTCGTTGGTGGGCTTGGTGGGCTTGGCCGCGCGATTGCACCCTGGATGGCCGACCATGGCGCGAAAGAGCTCATCTTTCTTTCACGCAGTGCTGGCATGCATCCCGAGGATGAGGACCTCGTCAACGAACTCAGCAGCATTGGTTGCAGAGCCCACCTCGTTAAGGGAGATGTGACCCGGCTCGAGGACGTTCAGACCGCCTTCAGGTCGGCCACTCACCCAGTAAAAGGTGTACTTCAGATGACCATGGTCCTCCGAGATCAAAATTTTGAGAAGATGACCTTCCGAGAATGGTCTCAAGCGGCCGCGCCCAAGGTTCAAGGGACTTGGAACCTTCATAATGCTAGTGTTGCCGCTGGGCACGAGCTGGACTTTTTCGTCTGTTTCAGTTCGCTCTCTGGTGTTATTGGACAGCCCGGGCAAGCCAATTATGCCAGCGCCAACACCTTTCTAGATTCTATGGTCCAATACCGTAGAAGTATAGGTCAAGCGGCCTCGGTAATTGACATTGGCGCCGTTGAAGAGATTGGGTACATTTCCAACAGCCCGGGCCTAATAAACAAGATGAAATCAACGGGGTTCAAGGGAGTTACCGAACAGGAGCTTCTAGATGCATTGACGGTTGCATTGACTTCCCGAGACGATTTTAAGTACACCAGCAAGACAGCAGACGATGCAGGTAATAGCATTTCCACAGACGCGGGCTCGTTCATCCTAGGTCTGGGATCAAGCCTCCCGCTTGATGATCCAGCTAATCGAGCCATTTGGAGAAAAGACCGACGCATGGCAGTATACCACAACTTAAGCACAGGAAGCGGAGGCACCGAAGCCGGAGCCTCGGTGAATGAGGCTGTCAAGACTTTTGTGGCAACAGCAATGTCCGACACGACGCTTTTGAAAGCACCCGAGTCCGCCACGCTTCTAGCAGTAGAAATCGGGAAGAAGCTGTTTGACCTGTTACTCAAGCCACACGAGGATCTGCACACAACCTGGCCACTTGTAGACCTGGGTCTGGACTCGCTGGTCGCCATTGAGCTTCGCGCTTGGTGGAAGCAGATGTTCAAGTTTGATATTAGTGTGTTGGAAATGCTAGGGATGGGTTCGTTAGAGGCGCTGGGCCAGCATGCGATCAATGGGTTATTGAGGCTCACGACAGAAGGAAAGGAGTAGAGGAAACAGTTTACGCGAGGGGCCATGTGCTATGCCTGATTCATCTTGAGTTGCGGTAGGCTCAAACTACCCTGAACATTTCGCGAGCAACATGTCCTAATGTCGGGTATGACCGGGTTGCTTCTTAGAACCATATACCTCGCCTCGGAACTCCATTCTCTGTTGTTATTAGTGAGATTCTTCAATTTAAAGGTATGTGTTTCAGGTTCAGACATAATGTGTCTTAAGTATTTGCAACGAAATGGCTCTCTCTATGAACGCAGCACCTGTATTTCATAGAGCCATCCAAGGCGAGCTGATTCTTGACTACATCATAGGGGCCCCAAGAGAATCGAATCACATCCTAGGGGAATTCGCTATTGTACTGAGCTGTTAAGTCCTTCAGCCAGGGTACTTTATTCTGGGCCTCTGCCCACATACGTATCCTTTCTCGAGCCAATAGGGCGTGGATAAGCCACGAGTTTTCTAAGAGTCTCAGATTGACGAACATCACACCGGAGACTCCATTCTCAGTGCTTGCACAAAAAACGAAACAATAATCGCAGTGTGCTTGGGAAATCATTGAACTTCTAGACCAAGGCCATTACCCAAGAAGCCTTTCGGCGTAGCTCATTGGACATAGAAGCAGTCACACGCCCCCCCCCCCCCCCCCCTCCTCACCCTAAACAGCACAACTCGGCCACGAAGAGAAGCATGCGTCAATATTTTTGTCATAGCTTCCGACTATTTTATATGTCACGAGAGTTTAAGATGTCAAGAAAGGCACTTGGTTGCTGGAGACACCGCCCGTTATCTGATGAGACTATCTTGATCCTAAGGCAGCAAAATAATCATGACTAATTGTTGCAGAAATTCTGAAGAAAACTTCTTGTTTAGACATCCGCTCAGGTCGGTCGAGCTTCAAACACCAACCGGTGAACTCCTTATAACGACCGTCGCTTCCCTCCTAGCATGATTAAACCACATTATCTGCAGGTAGCGCAGCAGTTGCCTGCACCCGACGCCTGGCCAGAGCAGCATCGAGAAATAGGGAGGACGGCACAGCCCGTCGATGGCTGGCCGGCACAAATTCGTTGGCCTGCAGCGAGGCATTGCTGGTGAAAATGTCAGTGTGCCGTGTATCGGTCTTGAGCTCGGCATGCTTACACGACTGTCTAAGCTGTCATGGCTTCCCTGATTAGCAGAGGGAAGTGCCATTGCGAGGCCAGAAAGAAAGGCAACAGTGATGGTGATAAACTTCATATTGAAAAGTTTGTATAATATGTCAATGGACTAGAAGGTGTGATCGCAGTCAGAGATGATTGAAAGATGATGAGAATCGATCGAACTCGAACACCAAAGGCATTGTTGAATTTATAGCTGTTTTCTCCATATGGCCCCGTCCACTTAATGTAGGTTAACCGGCGTCAGAGTCTGACCTTGTGACATAAGATATCCAGACTCGGCTTTCTGCGGCGCAGGGTGGCCAAACTGGTATGACTCCGAATTGCGAGCTGTTCGGTTGGCTTCCGTTGCTGTAGTTCCACTGAGCGTATCGTTACGGATATCTCCCCAATAGGATGGAGGTGGTTCCCGATGGTCCGGAATAAATGCGGGTTTAGCCGACTGTCCGTTACGTTTGGGGAAGGTCATCGATGAGATCGTTGAGCTTGGGCCCATCCGTCACGCCATACAGGTGGTCCCATTGCATTTATGCTAGTGTGACTGGAGTTTGAGTAGCCAAGAACTGCTACGATATCTACTTTCGCTCTAGCTTGTTTACATCGTCTTCCACCCACAACGCTCTGTGTAGAGTCCGAGAGTTCCGAATACCTGTCCTCACCGCTTGTCCGAGTTTCCGAGCATTCCAAAGCTTCGTATTCTTATCAGAAAGAACTGTTGATTCTATCCCAGCACTTGTTACCACGTGAAGATGACGATCCCATATTGCCAAGAGGTTGCCAAGAGGTTGCCATTCATACGACTGCTCTAATAAGCCTGGTTACCTCCTAGCTGCCATCCCCAGCTTGCTCAAATATGTGCGGACATACCCCGCGACGATACTTATTCAGTACATGACCATCCGTAAAAGGATGAAGCGGCTTTTACCTGATCCTTTCGTCAATTTACGAGACGGAAGTAAGGCATTGGACAATCAGTGCAAGCTCTCAAGGATTCGTTTGAGAGGTTGAATATAAGCAGAACAAGGAAACACGCTTGAAGCAAGCAAAGACTCAAAGTGAAAGATGCGCGGGAGTTCTTGAGGGAGGCAGGTCACCAAAGAATGGTAATATAGAGTATACAGCGGTTTCATCTATTACCAGGGGCTCCCCTAATCAACCATACTCACGGTTTTTCATAGTAAAGAATATTTCAGCATCCGCATAGACGTTTCATGAAGCAAATAATACCAAAAGACGTATGCGAGAATCACAATGCTTGTGGAAAGTTCTCCTTTCAGGAGTTTCTTTTCATGCTTTCACATGCCTAAGATTAAATTGGTAGGGTGATTAATATGCGTCCATCCATAGAACATCTCAATCTCAATAGAACAGCATTTATAGATCCAGGACAAACAAAATTAAGGCTAGGAACTGGACACATATCGAATTGGCCACGGTACAACATGTTTACTCGTCCGATGCCCAGGCGTACCTTTAGCTTCAGGCTTGGTTGCTCCTTCTGGAAACTTCTGGCCATAAGGCCTACGTTTCCAACAAGGTCTCGCTCTTGCATATCCGGCACATTGGTGCAACAGAAGTTCGATAACAATCGAACCGACGCTTTCTGTTGCAAATGAAGACGTGGTGGTCGTTTCACTTCTTCTTTATCCAAATAAGTGTATCAAAAAATTGAAAAAGACGATAAAATAAACATTCCATTCACTACAGATGACGAGTTGGGTAAAACGATTCTTCCAAAACGAGACGCAATCTCGCCGCCACCGCCTTCGCCGGCTGTGACCGTGGTGAATCAGGTAAATCTCAAGAGTCCCTTTCGAGGATGATCAAGTTACTACTTGGACATGAATCTTTATGTGTATTAGTGTGGACCCAGGGCTACTGTAATACTCGGTAGGTGTTAAGAATGGTCTGAATTGGCAGGGATTTAATTCAATGTGTGCCCTTGTATTCAATCCCTGCTCCTATTGTAAAGAGTATTGTAGAAAGATTCTTTCCTTGGCGAGTACTCAAAACTTTAGCCATATGCAGGCATAGCTGATGAGGGATCTGATGTAGGTAAGACCCCCTTATTTAAACGAGCCTCTCCGTCAAGGCGTCAAAGGGTGTTCTGAGTGACATTGATGAGTGTTCACATGGCAGCTACTGAGGTACCAAAACAGCGATGATATGTTCCCGTTGCAAGCATATCGAATACTCACAAAGTATTGCAACTCCGTGTACCCCGAACGGGAAATATATTTCCGACCTATTGTTGCTGGTACCCTCTGTTGCGCAAACTGAGAGCTGTGCAGCTTCTCCAAGTTACGTTGGACGGAGTAAGGACAACGGCAATTCATATCTCCGCATACACGGTTGCTATAGGCCAGTCGGCTCGACTCCAGAGGGCTAGTCCATTTATTTGCTCATGCTACAGGGATCACTCTCCTTGGTGGTTTGCCTCATCTCATGTTGACCTGCGTATGAAACTGCCGGCTCCGTTAAAGGTGGAGCCTGCCCACACAAACTCGACCTTGTCGGAGCTCGCACCGAAAGATACTTCATGCTCACTAGTAACCGTGCCTGTGGTGCTCGTATTTTTGCGTCCAATGTTTCTCCTGGCCCCGAGGTAGATTGGCATCCAGCACTAGTGGTCGGCCCTATTGACTGATCTTGAGTGGCCAGCGCGGGAGTGTTTTCTCCGCCCGTCTTATGTTGACAAGATCTTCGTCTTAGTAGGGGGCGGGATTATAGATTCATTTCCGACCATGAATCGAATATTTAATGGTCGGAGACCAACATTACTCCTTCTTTTGCCAACCCCTTCAATCATCATTCATTTCTCAAGTGCTGGTCACCAATTCATTAAATAGTGTAACAGCCAAGATGAAGTTCTCTGTCGCTGGTTGTGTCCTTGCGGCTAGCGCAGTATCCGCCCAAGCTACAGCAGATTTATGGGCCCAATGCGGTGGCAAGGGCTTCAACGGTCCGGCATCTTGCAGCTCTGACGCGCATTGCAGCCAGGTCAGTGAGTGGTACTCTCAATGTGTGCCTGGTGAGTGAACTACAACTTTCCATCTCAACTTGCATCGCTTACGCCGGGTAAAAGGTAAAGCACCTGCGCCAGTTCCTGAACCCGATTCCGAGGCTGCAACTACAACACCATTGCCCACGGCATCATCCTCTGAAGCTTACCCAACTGCAAGCAATGGAACAGCCGGTACCGGCAGTTTCGCAACTGTCGATGGCCTGAGTTTTGTTGTTGACGGTTTAAATAAGTATATTGCTGGAACAAATAGCTACTGGATTAGTTTTCTCACCAATAACGCCGATGTGGATATCGCCTTAGACACTCTTGTCGCCTCGGGACTTAGGGTACTCCGGGTCTGGGGCTTCAACGATGTCAACGAAACGCCTGGGGCTGGAACTGTTTACTTCCAAAAGCTCTCAAGCAGTGGTTCCACGATAAACACAGGCGCCGATGGCTTGCAGCGCCTTGATTACGTAGTCTCTGCGGCTGAAGCTCGCGGCATCAAGCTCATAATCCCCTTTGTCAATTACTGGGACGATTACGGTGGCATGAACGCCTACGTGAAAGCTTTCGGCGGCTCTTTGACCACTTGGTACACGAACTCCGCTGCCCAGGCGCAGTACAAGGCATTCATAGAGGCGGTCGTCTCGAGATACGCCGATTCTTCGGCCATCTTCGCCTGGGAACTCGCCAATGAGCCACGCTGCAAGGGCTGTGATACCGATGTTATCTTCAACTGGGCCACCGATATCTCAGCTTATATCAAGAGCCTCGACTCGAATCACCTGGTCACTCTCGGCGACGAAGGGTTCGGTCTGGAAGGCGATGGCAGCTATCCGTTCCAGTACACTGAGGGCGTAGACTTCGTGAAGAACTTGGGTATTTCAACCTTGGACTTCGGAACCCTTCATATGTACCCAGGCCACTGGGACCAGACCGATGAGTGGGGCAACACTTGGATCAAGGCACACGGCGCCGCTTGCGTAGCTGCCAGCAAGCCTTGCTTATTGGAAGAATGTATGTTTGGGCACCAATCCACACCCCGCCTCCCCTCCCAAGTTCTTGCTGACCAAGTCATAGATGGATCGGAGACCAACCACTGCCAGAACGAGAGACCATGGCAGAAGACTGCCCTGGAGACCGATGGCATTGTCGCAGACTTGTTCTGGCAGCTGGGCGTGACTTTGAGTACTGGAAAGACCGCAGATGATGGATTCACGATTTATAGCGATACAGAAGACTGGACTTGTCTCGTTGATGACCACGTCGCCGGCATTCAGTAAAAAGTTCTCGTATACTATATCAACAGTACTACAGGAGAATATAAGTTGGGCGGATATCTGCCTATGGTCCAGATGAACTTTCATGTATATATTATTGATCAATTGAACACACAGATGGCCAAGAGCTCATGTTGATCATGAGACTTATATTTTAAAACAGCCCAAAAAAGTCTGTACGGTATCTCGCCTCGTGCACGTGTCTTGCCGCGCACGCATGCACGCATATACCAAGTGATGATGCGAGACGTAGTTGGGAGTTAAGTGAGGTTTCTCAAATCTTCGGACAGTGTTGAAGATAACACCATTGCGCGATCACTTAGCAATATATGGAAAGCCTTTATGTTATGTAGGAACTTGTCATTGTCATGTGCCAGAAAGGAACTCCATTCTTCTTTGCCGCGTCTCCCTTGAATTAAAACCCAATAACGAGGCAGGAATAGTTGTCTATAGAAATGCGTTTGAAGCAAAGAAAATGGTTTGACGAATCGACTTGCGTCAATCACATATCATTGCAATTCCCGGTCAATTTGTTGGAAGTTTGGGGACAATTCTTATAACCAATCTCAACTGGTAGGATCGCCCTAGTGCCAATCATGATAAAGGAGGGAGGTCTCCCTGAAAAAAGAATATCAATTCCCGCAGGACTTCTCGTACTTGTGTGCCCCCTTGTCGTCGTGGCTGCCGATCTTGGCACCAGTGGGTTGGCACGAAATCAAGATTTCGTTGATGTGGCGCAACCCTTCTGCAGACAGGGGGTGTGATCATGCGTCCCGCCAAAAGTGCCTGACATCATACACGGTAAATACACTACTCACCCGTCAAGATTTTGAGAGTTCCAATATGCAAAACCAACCATGAAATTTCTTTCTTGGTAACAAGACCCCGTTACTTAAAAACTACCATGGGCATTCCATACTCCAAAGAGGTCCACGGGGCCTTTGAACAAGTCACGCCCCTGGTCGCAGCGGGCTTTGACGTACTCAAGACAACCAAGAACATCGCCGTTCTCCTCGCCGTTATCCAGGTGCTCATCGGCGTTCTCCTAACATTTGTCCTGTTTGCAATATTGGCAGTCGCCTATTCAATAAACCCTGATCTGGAAAAAGAGAGGCAAGAGCTGGTGACACCATTGTTGCGATGGCTGGCTAGTTGGATCCTCACCTACGGCACCTTGGCCTATTGGTGCTTGAAGGTTTTCATTGTCCTATCGACAGCATCACTCGGCATCTTCTTGTGGCAGGGATCGCGCTCTGGGTATTCTATTCCTAGGTCTCCTCCTAACGAGCAAGACGATGGAACTGAAGCAGACGGTGGCAAAGAGTGATTGCTAGTGATTTCTTAAAGCCTGGCTGTATAATGATGGCCACGCCCATTCGGGGGATTGATGCGTGGGTTTGTTTCTTGTCCTTTCTCTTCGATATGGCGACAGTCAGTGTTTGCTAAGCCGTCACTGCTTAGTAGAGAAGGGGCTGGGGAAGATGGACTGATGGAGTTCGTTACGATATTTATGTTACCTATTCCTTTAGTTTTGGGTCACAAGCATTACTTTTCATGTAACCAGATTATCAAGGCCTGTTGTACAGCAATGATGAGTAGGACAATTCATTGGAAACGGCAGGTCAAGCACAGACCATACGAGGCAAACCGTATCAATTTAATGACTCTAACGACGTAACCAGTCAATACAGTCATCTAGTTGGCTACGATGATAACAGCTCAAGGAATGAATGATGTTAAATAATAAGTGTACTTGAGGGCCTCATCGTTATACAATGGTCACTGTGTCCCACTCGTCCTCGTCGTGTTCACACTTGTCCACTTCTGTGCCGTCCAGGAACATCCACCCAATTCTTCGCATCTTCGAACTGTCACCTTCGTCAGCTGGAACAAGAGCCAGGCCAAATGCGACTCGGAGCTCTTCTTCGGTTTCGTCAGTGCCGGCCCCTTTTTCTTGCGGCTCGTCAACTGGTTTCGCTACTTCTGAGCTCTTAAGATAGCCGCCTAGTATCATGACTTTTATGTTCCACTCCCGCCAATTACCGGACTTCTTGTTATCTTCATAATCCATAGTAAGCATGTTACCCTCCTCGTCGCTTGTGAATTTTGTCAGTAGCCGCGGGTGTGGTGTCATGCCGGCCTTCTTCAATCGTGTCTCGTGTTCCGTAGTAGGGACCTTGCTAGGCTCCAATTGAAGTAGGGGGGCCCGTACTTTTATCCACGCGTTCTTGATATGCCCATAAGGATCATTCTCGTTCCTCAAGTCGACATGCCAGCTCTCGATACTAGCAATGGTTCGCCAACCCTCCTGTAGGCCAGTGGCCGCGATGCCTTGGTAGCTAGGCCAGCTCCAGGTTGGCCCTGTATACTCTGTGACAGATTGAGGGCGCCGGCCTCCAAGCCCCTGCCATGCCAGCCCTTCAACTAGTGCACCAGCCCACAGACCTGCGATGTATTGGTCGTCCAGAGCGCTGCCTATCAGTCTAGCGATACCGCTCAAAGCTGGAAGCTTATCGGTAGCTATGGTGAGGTTTCGCCGGCCGTAGGCCCATAGGACAGAGTTCCAAGTGGCTCGGATTTTGGCCGTCGTTGCCATAGACTGCCTGATCTTCTCTAGGCTGCAGTATCGTTCGTCACTACGGCAGCCGTCTTCGCTAACGACGCCGTGATTGCACTCAAAGTAGACCTGCCTCGAGTTGTAATGTAATATGCGTCGAGCTAGTAGGCGCTCTTGGAGGGCCCAGGCTCGTTGAGTTAGAGGCTCAGTTTCAAATTCAAATTGGTCCTGATGAAATTCGTCGCTACATGAGACTAGTTGCGCGACCACTGGGCCGACTCCAGGAATGTCGATCTCCGAGCTCACACGCGGTGGGCGTTCATGGAAGCAACCCTGTTCACTGGCGCTGGCGCGATTTGCGGCAATGACAACAAAAGCGTTTGAGTATACATCGAACATGCGTGCAGATTCTCGAGCCCAGTCATCGCGGTCGTCTTGGAAGATGCAGAGACTGTCAATCCATATATATCGTAGACCGAGGTGCCTGGTTATAGCTACCGCATCTTGAAACGTCTTTGGTAGATCCAGTAGGCGGATCCCAGAAATGTGGGCATTGAGAGAGTTACGGGTCGTGGTAAGTGTCTCTGAAGTGCCCCAGCAGTAGGACAAAGACGCATATTTCCCTTTCCTGTCTGCGCCTGGTTCTACTAATTTGACCACCTCATCGGACGCCGAGCCAACGTCGAGAAGGCGTGTTGGTAAGGCCGTGTCTCCATCGAGGCATTCCGCATGATTGCTTGCGCAGTCTTCAAGCCAATTAGTCACGATGGCGAGACTTTCTGACGATCCCGAATCAGCGCTTAGCGGCCGCAGAGGTAATTCGGTTGCCAATGAGCTACTGCCTTCGGCAGTGAAAGCTACAGAGCCCAGTGCGATGACTCCATACGCCTTGATTGACTTGTGCGTTCGCGCATTTCGAACAAAGACAGTGAGCCCGTTGCCTCCACCCACCCGCTTTGTCAAGCGTAGTCTTTCCTTTTCCAGGTCGACTTCGTAATCTTTCCCGAACTCGCGGTAGAAGTTGCTAGTGGACCTGGCCGTCTCATAGCGTTCGACCCAGCTTTCTACCGCGTTTTGCACAATGACACAAAGCGGGCACAAGGATTTGGCCGACTCGGCCAGAGCCTTGATGTTCTCGTGCCAATTAAAGCCTAGAGCTTCATCGGGGACGCGATCTTCTGCACTGCGGCCTGTTATGAACTCAATCAAATTTCTGTCATCGACGACATGATGAGAGGCATTGTATTCAGGGGGGGTAGGAAGAGACCCGAAAGGGATGTCACGACAAAGACCGCACAGAGCCATAAGAACAGGGCAGCAAGATATGGCCTTCGAGGATGAATGTTAAATCGAGCTTGTCGAGGCTGCTGGCGTGCGCTTCGAGAAATCCTTATGGCCAAGACGACACCGACTGCTTATGCTACGTCAGAGAGGGGTTACCACCTATTTCCCATCTCCACCCGTAGGCAATCGTCCGCCTTTCCACTCATGCATGCTGTTGGCAAGGAGGTGGCCCGTCTGCCTTGCTAACACTTTATCGTGATTGGCCACCCGACATGACCGACTAGCAAATGCTCATTTGGATCCAGGCAGCAGCCACGGGGCCACTTTCATCAATCTCACTCAATTTTACCTACTTCTTTCGGAACATTGCTTGCCCTCAACGAACTTGACCAAATTGGTAAGATAACGGAGCCAACTAGTGCTATCGAATGTGCCTACCCTATAGAGACTCAACGATATTCATGACAAGACGAATACATCAGATCATGCCATATCTCACTTAGGTGTCTTTGACACAGTATTCCACATGAAGGACGAAAATTTGTAAAGCACCCCGCACTCCGAGCTTCTTCAGAAAATCTTTCGGCAGCAGATGGCAAACTCACAGCTTCTGGAATCGTGATGACTACGGGATCGGCTGTCTAGTGGTGCCGGACTTTCGCGGAATCGTTTTGAATAAGCCGCGTCACGGAATTCGTGGAATACAACGTCAATTCGAAAATGGAGGTCAAGTTCTTTTCGCTCAACCTGTAGAGCTGCATAAATTCCGAGTGGCAATAAAATGCACCACCACGCTGTCATCCCAATAGGTGTCGTTTGTGTCACACAAACGAACGGCTGGGCGTGGAGGAAGAGGATGATGAGGGGG
>PXOD01000731.1:0-32055 GCA_003012165.1 Paramyrothecium roridum
TTTTCGAATCTGGTATTTTATGCCTCTTGAAAACCGTCTCCAGACATGTTGGATACGTCTAGTACTGGCCGATTCCTTTTGGGTGTGGATGCTTCATGCCCCTAGTCCTGAGGGGAAAGGGTCTGGATCTAGTCACCCAGCGTGGTGCCCTTCACGTGCGATCCGTGTACCCACACGGCTCGGAGAGGCTGGGGTCTAGACCAGGGGTCGTCCCGAACCGTCGTGATGCGTCAAATGCCCCCTCGCTCAGCTCGAGATTCATGCAGGTGGCTGAACGGGGGCAGGCTTGGCGCGGCTGCAGCTGTAACTCGGGCGGCCCGTTACTCGAGCTCAATTGCGGCGGGGAGACGGAGGCTGTCTGTCATAGCAAATGGAAATGACGGAATAAAGCACGTCATTCCTTTCCCGGTTGCTGCTTCAACAGCGTGACAAACGGGCTCATGTAAGTAGAGGGGGGCATAGCGCATAGGGTTCTGCAAGCGAACCTAGCTGATCACTCTGCTCGAGAAGTAACTCCTATGTGGCAGCCTAGCGAGAGCCATCCTCAGGTCAATGCTACGAATGGTTGTGGTTCGTGCAATTTGTGGTGCGTAGCATCCGCATACGATCGGATCAGGAGGGGTTGGGCCACGCATCACAACAAATGCACTTTTCGAGATGCTTGTGCTTTCACCGATGTTGTACTCCCCTCCCAACGGAAGGATCATTGGTGCGGGATCCTGCATCCGTCGTTGTAGTGGGATTCCGGGCACTTGTAGAATGCCACCATACATGTAACAACTCCTCAGATGCAGCTCACGATTCACAGTAGCCGAGCTGCAAGCGGCTTCTTGCAGAAGTCCTCCCCACTTGAGGTACGAGCCCAGATACAGTTTCGATGTGTTAGCATTCGTTATTATGCCAGTTACATACGTTATGTCATTTGCTTCGTAGAAAGAACAACACCTTTGGGAGCATATTGTGTTACATTCTCGGTGCGTTCGTTTTCGACCAGTCGTCATAGGGTAGCATGGCGTAACCTCTCGTCTAACAGCCACGCCTTCTCCGATCATCTCATCGGGTAGGAGCAGACGTGTTTGGGGGCTTAGGAGAACTGCTGAATGCTCTGTTCCTGTACGGCCGTAGCGCAAGCGAGGACGATGGCTGGCTGAGGTTGTACACCCTGCATGAGCTGGGACTCCAATATCTTCCAAACAACATGCATAGAGAAGCCTACCAAGGGGCGCCAAATTAGTGTAGCAATACAATTGATCGGTTGATGTCTCCCATAGCCCACTTTTGTGCGGTGTTCAGGCCGAAGAAGTGCGAGGTGCGAGGGTGCAATCAAAGATCCAGGACGCCTTGGTCACAGAGTCCTGAAGAGTTTTATTCTCTCCCCAAAAGCTATAAAATGCGGTGCCTCGCCCCTTTGAATTATTGATGAGCATCGAACAACAGCTTCTCATTACCATTCCAACTTGACCAAGCCGAACATCTCCCAACCATAAACCAATGCAAGCAAGTCCTCATGCTTGACTCATGATCGTTTGCTAACTAAGTTCAGCATCAATACCATCATGTCTTCCAGCCCCGTGTTTGAGCTCTTTTACAAGCTCAAGAAGGTCGATGTGGACTACACTCCTCAGTGGGGCCGCGGAAACCCCAACAATTACATTGACAATCTCACTTTCCCCAAAGTCTTGACCGACAAGACGTACAAGTACCGCATTGTCAAAGGTTCACAGGACTTGGGCGTCAAAGAAGCGTACCCTGTCCAGGCTACCGGGGCCCAGAGGCTCAACTTCCTCGAATGGAACTCGGGCTATGGTATCGATGACAAGACTACCATCAAGGTTTACATCAACGATACAAGCAACAACACCTCAACCCTCATTGCTCAGTGGAATTAAGACGGGATCTTCTCGTGCTTGGTAATTTGGAATGACTACTTTCCTAAGCACTATGAAACGACGCAGATGATATGCTTATGGACTCTTGTCAATTTGGTAGTCTTTCGATTTTAGCTGCAGGCCAATACAGTGGTGTTATAACGAGCTATTCTTTACGTGAACTGCAATTCACATGAGACGTAAATGGTCCCTGTCAGAGTGTGCTTGATCCTCCACTAACCACAAAACATGTGGCTACAAGCTAAACTGTGGATATTTGCCGTGCCTTTGTGAATAATCAAGCCCAAAATGGCATTATTTCGTACATGAGCTACTGAATCCGTACGTAATTATTTCCATCAGTTGTCTTCAAAGTCTTCAAAGAAGCCTATAAGTTCAGTCCCACGCGGGAACGTAATTACAAATGAAGTAAAAATCTTGTGGTCCAGACCGAGTGCCTCATATAGTTCTTTTTTTGAGAGAAAATGTGCAGCGTGTTGCTATTACAAATAATTAGGATCGTCGTTTGCAGCATCCCAGTTTTCCGTTTCTCAACATCTGACCTACCCTGGACTCTTGAGGAACTCGTAGACTCACGCGGCAATCCACTATATGAGGCCAGCGAAATGTTCTGATTCATTTCGATGGACACCTATTGATCAATTGTGAGAGCAGCCAAAGAGAACCGAAATTTGTAGAGATCCCGATTGTTGACCTTCAATATCTTGAGCAGCCAGCGACATCGAGTGTCACCTTTTTTGCTTCTTTTTCATAACGACGGCACTTGTTCCTTGGTGTCAAGGTGCCAAGAGATCGAGAATGAAAAATGGAGCCATACCTCCCTGAAGCGCATCTCGCAGATACCACCAGCTCACCTGTGGAGAGTGAATACCTTTCTCCTTTACCTCCTCACCCATCTTCCCGCCGGCTATCCCTCCCTTCCGGGCGCACAGGGGCATTGGCTGATCCTGGAAGCA
The DNA here is from genome assembly GCA_003012165.1 of Paramyrothecium roridum. NCBI lineage: Eukaryota > Fungi > Ascomycota > Sordariomycetes > Hypocreales > Stachybotryaceae > Paramyrothecium > Paramyrothecium roridum. The sequence goes on from PXOD01000731.1 coordinate 2,846, forward strand.
AGGATGCTCAGCCACATTTAGCCGGCTGAAAACGACGAAGGAAGTGGCGCGTGCAATGCCCTTTGTCTGAAGTCATTGCTGACTCCCATTTCAAGCAGAGTCGAAGTTGAGCTCTCATCATACAATGCGCATCCCTAACCGTCCAACTGCCAACCATGGGGGCGTTCTTGTCACGAATATGCGCGAAGTGGCTCGGCACTCGAGCAGACCGACCAGCACTGTCCTATAGCCACCCTCTAAACAATCAGCACATCCGTTTACTGCAATTTGTCCGCCCAAAATGGTACACATTTGGCCTCTGTGCGCCGAGGCTAATAATGACAACACATCCTCTCTGCGGACTACCGCGGTTCGTTGCATTGTCTTACACCTGGGGGGATCCTCACAAGGCGGAAAGCAACCCTATGCGTCCCTATGAAGACGAGTTTACAGTCCACGTGAATGATCAGGAAGCACTTGTGTTGAGGAACTTGTGGGAAGCCTTAGGTGACCTGTTGTGGCTCTGGAACTTTGAAGATGACGTGCAGCATCTATGGATTGACGCTATCTGCATCAACCAGCTTGATTTGTCTGAGAGGGCTGGCCAGGTTAGTGTCATGGACGAGATCTACAGATGCGCCGAGACAACAGTGGTCTGGCTAGGCAAACCGACTCGACATAGCAAGAAGGCCAGGTGCTTGTTCGACAGGATTTGCCGTATACCTTCCAAAGAACTATTGCCATACTACAAGGAATATCCCAACGGGACGCCACCCCCTCCCGAGTTTTGGACTAACCGAGGACTGCCAGCTATCGACGATGAATTGGCATGGAAACCGCTCACTGAATTCTTCAAGCATTGTTGGTTCGACAGAGCATGGATCATTCAAGAAGTCACACTGTCAACGCGCAACATACACCTCTTCTGGGGTCATAACTCTATGACCTGGGAGGAGCTGGGCCACGTCTCATTTGTGTGCCAAGTCGGCATGATCGGGAAGCTGGAAACATTGCCGGCCTTATCTCAATACCTGGCTGGGAGCCAGCTACCAGAAGATTCTCATGACTGGGCAGTATCTGATCCGTTGGTCAACACCTTTCAGCTTTGGTCGAACCGTCAACGTTATCTTGCAAAAAGTCAAAACCGAGGGGATGATTCAATGTGCGACGAAATGAAGGCACTCACAGGATGTTCGACCCCATCGGCTGCGTCGTGGCTACTGTACTTTGCATTAATGAATCGAAGGGCAAATGCCACTGATCCGAGGGATAAAATATTCTGCAACCTGGGTCTTGTCAACAGTATTGTGAAGCAAGAAAATCTTGCTCCGTGCAACGTGCACGCAGGCTACTCTTCAGAAATCACCAGCTCCCGAGTCTATCGGCAGGCCATGGAAGACTCGTTGGTAGAGACAGACAACCTGGCTGTGCTTATGGCCGTCAATGACCCCCCAAACTTGAGAAAAGCTGATCTCCCTACTTGGGTACCGGACTTTTCGAGAAGACATGGCCTAGATCTAATGTGGTCCATACGACCCAAGTTCAATGCTTCTTCAAGAACCAGTGTACAATGCGAATTGTCGCCACACAGCAAGAGGGTCATCATTGATGGCTGCCTACTCAAAGTTAAGTGCATAATCCTTGCGCTGGCCACGACAATGAGCGTCTCGCTCGCTGACCTTGTTGGCCCGCAATGGTACCGCTGGGCAGACGACTTGTTACGAATGGGACCAATGTACGAATTTACCAACGAAACAAGTGTGGAAGCATTCTGGAGAACTCTTCTTATGAACTCAGTTGCGAGAAAGCATCCCGCACAATGGTCGGGAGCTGACAATGATAGCGACATGTTCCATGCTTTTGTACTACAAAGCATGATTCGTCATTATCCTAGCCCAGACTCCAGTATCTCACCAGAACAGTATCAAGATCAACTCCGCTGCATAAATGAGTTATCCAAAGACGACCGAACTGGCTGCATGCCTACATTCACGGGGCTGGGGGGCCTTCTATCACAGATTACAGGCATATCCGAGGATAACCTTACTTCGGCGTCCGAAGCAGAAATCGTCTCGGCCCTCGCAGAAACCTCCGAAAAAGCTGCAAGATATGTAATGGGTTTAGATGGGAGCATGGTCAACCGGAGGCTGGTGATTTCGGACCGTGGACATTTGGTCAATGCGCCGCTATGGGTAGCAGCTTCAGATACAATAGCCATCATTGACAGCTGCCCTTGTCCTGTCGTGTTGAGACATCATCCTGAACATAGGGGATTGTATACATTAGTCGGAACTGCCTACGTGCATGGTGTCATGCATGGAGAGGCGATACATGTGGACACAAACTGGCAGCAAATATCTATTCGCTGAAAGGTGTGGTAATAAGCCAAATAAGCAACGGATAAGAAACTTGATGAATAAGGCAACAATATGAGTTATATGGGAGTTTGGGAGAAACAGGTAATAGCAGTGATGATAAAGATGTCTTGGCACTATACTGACAACTGGCTATTCACAATGCCGAATAAGAAGATGCAGATGAGGAGAGAAAGCTAGGGATAGGGCAATTAGAAAACTTGGGTTCACACAGCTACTTTCTCACAAGATGCGCAGATCAATTCCGTGGGGAGCTCTTCCTTTAGGAGCACAACATACGCTGGAATGGCATTCAACGGATTGCACTTAATGTAATGTAACCGAACAAATTCAACCTGGGTTTCTTCCGCTAATCGACGATGGCCATGTCTTCAGCTCTGATGATCTCTCCGTATCGGCGACTTCCTGAGCATGTCAAGCGGGGTCTAAGATGATTGCTCGCGGCAGGCAGAGCACATCTACGAAAGATCGCACCCTCTAATCGCAGATGTAACAGTGGGGGCTTCGTGAAGAAATTGAAGATGTCACGGCATCGTCAATAACACCGAAAAGTATTTCATTATGTTTTATTATTTCGGGTTTCTTGGGGTTACGGAAGGATATATAGTATGGATCTGAAATTATACTAGGAAAGACACACTTTTAAGTGCATAGGCATAACTCGTTCAGCATCCCGATGAGTCGAAAGTCCACTGAAGGTGGAACGAATGAGCCGTATCCCCACTCCCAGTTCGTTGCTGCAGCCGCCGGGGCTTTGCCAAATTTGGTTTCAGCTTAGCTTGGTATATGCTTGTGCCGCTCGCCATTGCCCCGTCCTCTGACTCACCTTCTCCGGAAATATCACTGCACTCATACTGCTCCAACACTTTTGTTGTCGAAACCAGTAACCGCTCACCATGGCTTTCTCTAATACCGCTGTATTTGTCATTGACATTCAACACGATCTAGTCGGCGAGGCATCGACAGAAATTCCCGAAGCAGCCAAGATCCACGAGGCCGGCACTGGGATTCTTGCAGCCATTCGGGATCAATCAGCAGCCTCTGAGAAGCCCACACTCATCGTTTTTGTGCAACACGAGGAGGGTCCTGAGGACGGAAGACTCGTGAAGGGAAGCAAACCCTGGGAGCTTGTGTTCAAACCAAAAGAGGGATCAAAGCAAGAAGTCCTGGTACCAAAAACTACGCGTACGTTCGCTATAATTCCATTGATGTTTCTGTGCATTGACGGGGAGAAGGTGGCACGTTTGACTCGAACCCCGACTTAGCCAGTGAGCTTAGACGCTATGGAATTCAGAACGTGATCGTATTTGGCGTCCAGAGTGAATGTTGCGTACAAGCGACTTGTCAAAATGCCCTCGATGCGGGGTTTGGCGTGACCGTCCTGAGCGGCGCTCATTCCACTTACAACACTAAGGAAAAGACGGCTGAACAGCTGGAAAGCGCAGTGGAAGAACTTCTATCGTCCCAAGGTGCTAAGGTAGTCAAATGGGAGGATGCTGTTGCCCAATGGAAGGCTACTGGTGTCATTGCTTGATTTGTACAAGAGACCATGGTGGAGGTTAAGGAAGCACAGCGGGAAAAGATTGCATGGTAGAAATCGGTTGATAGGTGCAAGGAGATACATGAATCCCTTAGCTTGTGTTACAACCTGTTTTGGAGATGTGCTCCTGTTGGAGCCGAGCGGTACGTTCTGTAACGCCTTTCCACTCTCGGAGATCCAGATGTTTGTGACTGGGTTCCCTGTTATGGCGTTGATTTTCAAACCATGCCAGAGAATTATCTTCGTTTTTTTATGATATTTTTGTACAGGCAGATTCTGGCTTCTATGCCGCGCGGCAACTCTTTCGGCATCCGCGCAGAGGCCACACCTAGGGGTGGGCAGCAAGCCCGAGGTGCAACAGCTTATCCAAGGCATGAAGTGGCATATAAGCAGAAAGAACAAACTTCATTTGAAGAAGATTCAAGTGTGATGGAGATAGTATCGTTAGTAATTCAGGCTACACGCTTTGGTGGTGTGTTGTTGCGCTGTTACTGGAAGCTCAAGAACGGCGGGCAAGGGTTTGTGGCCTGGAACGAATACCGTTACGCCATGGCCATCTTCTCTCTCTTAGTATGTGGGCGATTGGTTTCTTGTATCCAAGATGTAAATGCTACAAGTCAATCGATTGATATTTGGCCATGCTATTCATTCGTCGTCGAAGCATGTTCTGGATCAAAAGAGGGGCAATGACAGGCTCGGCCATCAGCAGGATTTATTTCCGGAGGAGCCGGGTTTGTACGCGTTGCCCACGGGATGGTAGGGTCCGTGGAGAAGGACCAAAAGTCCCCGCACCTAACCATATGTCTTGGTATCTTGATGTGAGCTACGTGGACATGGAAAAGATGCCAAAATCTAGGCACATGGAGCAGTTCACCTCTGATAACGCTTTTGCAGTGGAGCCCGACGACCGGCGCCGGGACGTGAAGCCGCCCTGCATAAACCCCAGCTTCCCACGCGCTATCATATCCGCCGGAGAAGAGCACGAATGGCAGCTGCAGAGAGAGCTCGGGTCGCTTGGTTAGCTTATGCCGATCTGGCAGGTTGAGCACCGTGAGCCGTAGCAACCCGCTATTGATTCACGCGACCACGCCCAACCCCCGCTTCCTCTGCGGAGTCGGATGATAAGACACTCGAAGCAAAGCAAAACGATTAAAGTTTACAATTGTTCTCCTACAAGTGGCTATGCAATAATGTTGATATACGCCCGGCCTCGCTCCATGCCCCGTAATCGTTGAAAGGGGTGACCTGAGACTTGGAACAACCCCGATCTCCCAGACCTTGCATCACTTGATAACCAACCGAGCCCTTACTGCTTGTAATTAAAGAAACATGTTGCGACCTGCGTTTAAATACACCCCTGCCGGAAGCCTCCTTCTCAAAGCAAAAGGGCCCGGGTGCGTTGCTGCACAGTTTGGAAGACCAAGGCCAGGGTCTCATGGTCCAAGATGCACCACGCCAAGGCCGGCTATTCGTTGTAACACATCGAAAACGGCAAACATCGACGCATTTAAAGAGAAAAGTACGACGGTAAGCCTGAAAACAAACAAAAGCGCCGTCGCTGGCTACCCATTGTCTGTTTTGCCCCTCGGAATGCTCCTCAGGTCCCTACTAGTTTCGACCATCTCCTCCCACCGTTCTCTACTTCTACCTTCCCTGGCTTTCCTTAAATTCCTTCTCAAACAAGGCCGAGGCGTCATCTTCAATGTCGAGCGAAACCCCGTACTCCACTGGATTCTCAAAAAGACATTTTATGACCAGTTCTGTGCGGGTGAAACAGAACAAGAGACGAGAGCATGTGCTCAGCGGTTCAAGGACCTCGGCTTCCGCGGAGTGATCATCACGTACGCAAAGGAAACGGTCTTTGACCACAAAACCAAGACTCTGCATGGACAAGGAAGCCAGAAATCCGCATTGGCAAATCGAAGCGCTGATCTACAAGTGGACCCGGACATTGAGGATTGGAAGCTTGGCTGCCTTTTGTCTTCGGAAATGATTGGGGAGGGCGACTTGCTGGCCATTAAGTTCGTCTATTGGTTCTAGTTGGCATTTCAGCAAATACTGACTACAAACCTATAGGCTTACCGGCGCCGGCTTCACAGTCACCTCTGCTTTGGCTGCCAATGAACCACCGCCCCAGCAGTTGCTGAATGCTTTGGACGAGATAGTGGAGGCATGTCGACAGCGCAAAATCAGGCTCATCATCGATGCCGAGTCGCAATATTTCCAGAAAGAGATTGATCGGATTACACTTGAACTAATGAGAAAATTCAACCGCAACGGCTTTGCTGCTGTGTTCAACACGTATCAGTGCTACCTAAAAAGTACACCGGCAACCATAGCACAGCATCTCGCCAGCGCGAGCGAGCTGGGGTTCACGCTAGGACTCAAGATTGTTAGAGGCGCCTACATACTGTCAGAAAACCGGTGTCTGATCCACGAAACAAAGCAAGACACCGACGATGCATACAATGGCATTGCGCGGGGAGCTCTCGAGCAGCAGCTCGGGGGATTCGATGGCAACGACCCAGGCTCCAAACCATTTCCTTCCGTCAACTTGCTCGTTTGCACTCACAACCGCGAAAGTGTTATAGATGCGCAACGGTTGCATAGGGAGCGCGTCTCTGCGGGTCTCCCAACCATACCCGTTGCATTCGCGCAGCTTCACGGCATGTCGGATGAGGTTAGTTTCTCGCTGTTGCAAGACAAGGAGTGGCACAAAGCCGGCTCGGATGTCTTCAAATGCTCGACTTGGGGCACTCTGAGCGAGTGTTTGGCATACCTTCTCAGAAGAGCGGTGGAAAACAGGGATGCTGTGTTGAGGACGACGGATGAGTATAGTGCCGTAAAGAGGGAGTGTTGGAGGCGCTTGAAAGCTGCAGTTACATTTTAGGTGCTTTAATAACTGCGTGGATTGGACTTTTGGCACATTGGCCATTTCATGAGCAAGTTTCAAATGTCCAGTAATGAATGACTGCTCATCACGAGGATTTTACCAATAACTTTTGTGTTTTAAGAAGATGGAACAGCTGAAGCATTGCATCTACATGTCCACTCTCGCATCATTATCCAATTATCTCGTTACTCTTCCCAATTGATATCGAACTCGTAGTCTCCATTCTTATCTGTACCAATCCTGACTTGGTTATCCTTGTCCTGCGGCTTCGATTTGAGCCTACTATTCGTGGCAATTCTGCCACGAGCATCATCATCTGAGCCATATCTCACGTTGACAGGTCCGCCAAGGCGGCTCTTCATCTTGAAGCTGGTTAATTGGCCGTTGCTCCATGAGAGGTCGAAGACAAAACCTCCCCTGGCGACCAAGCCCGTGACTTTTCCTGAAGACCACTTCTCTGGTAAGGTCGGAAGTAGCCAGATCTGTCTCACGCCATCTTCGTCTCGAACGTGTGATTGTATGAGTGCCTCTGCTACGCCTGCAGTAAAGCCCCAGTTGCCGTCGGCTTGGAAAGGTGGATGGGCGTCGAAGAGGTTGGGGTAAACACTGGAGTTGAAGAACTGGAAAATGTTTTCAGACAGCTTTTTGCTGTCCAAGAGGCGAGCAAACCAATTAATAGTCCAAGCACGCGACCATCCAGTACCCGCACCGCCGTTCTGCAGGCGATAGTCAAGCGTGCGGCGGGCAGCGTCCCAGATCGTCTTGTTGTGGCCAGGCAAGCCGGGAGGTGGAATTTGCGAGCCTGGGTGTAGCGCATATAGGTGAGACACATGGCGATGTCCGGGAGCTGCCTCCTGGAAGTCTTCGATCCATTCTTGGAGGACACCAGGGTAGCGCTTGGAGATTTGGTGAGGTGGGAATCTTTCCAAAGCCTTCTGAATGTTGTCAAGGAAGTCAGTGTCAACCTCTGACTCTCCGAGAGTGGAAACTGCGTCAGTGAAGCCGATGAATAGGTCTCTCAAGATCTGGAAGTCACATGCTGGTCCAATGGCCATTGACGTAGATGTGCCATCTGGCAGCCTGTAGGTGTTCTCGGGAGAGACTGATGGGCTAGTCACGAGATAAGTTTTTCCATTTACCTCGTACTCCTGCAGTGTATCAAGATAGAATTGGATAGCGTCGGAGAGGATCTCGATTTTAGATCTCAAAAAGTCCTTGTCACCAGTATACCAGTAATGCTCCAGGATGTGAGTTGCAAGCCACCCAGATGACAAAGTCCAGTAAGTAGCAGGCAAATATCGGTCTTCTGGAGCTGTGTCACCCCATAGATCAGTGTTATGATGGCTCATCTTCATAATTATCAGCCGGAGGGTTTCATGGTGGATGCGCTGAGACAACTTACCCAACCATTCGCCCCATACATCTCCTTGGCCGTGGTCTTGCCAGTTTTGTGCATCAGATCCATTAGGTCAAATAGCTGGCTATGTAAGCTAGATAGGCCAGTCACTTCTGCAGGCCAATAGTTCATTTGGAGACTGGTCATAAGTTAGTGATGTAGCCTCAAGACTGTGGCCGGAGTGCTTACTTGATGTTCACAGTATACTTGGATCCCCAGGCTGACTCAAATTCGGCGCACCAAATACCTTGAAGGTTTGCAGGAAGAGAGCCTTCTCTCGATGATGCAATCAGCATGTAACGGCCATACTGGAATTGCAGAGCAATCAAGCCGGGATCGTTGGCACCGGCTTGCGTGGCATTGACGCGCTTGTTCGTGGGTAGGTCTGAGCCGCTGGTGTTCTCGCCTCCCAGGTCGATCGAAACCGTCTTAAATAGCGATTGATAGTCATCTATATGCCTGCTGCGAAGTTCTTGGTAGCTGTACTTCTTGGCCTTGTTCACAGAATCTGTGACCGCAGCAAGTGGGTCTTCATGGCGATAGCTAGTAGCAGCAGCAAAGAAGGCCGTAGCCTCAGTTGCGTTTTCGACGACGAGAAACTCGCCGATTGCTCGAAGGCTGCCGTCGGTCTTGATCGTCAGTGCCGTGGCAAACTCGATCGGGTCCAGGCTTTGGGTTCCGCCAACCATAAAGGTCGTGTCCTTGTTGTCGTTGTAGTCGCGGTCCGACGCGCTGTTACCACCGCCAAATGGCCTGTGCACACGGATGTTGAAGCCAAGTTTTTGGCTTCCCTGGGCGGTGATGTGTTGTACCAAGACCTTGTCGGGATATGACGAGAAGATCTCGCGCGTGTATTTGGTGTTACCAACGGTGAAATTGACTCCGGCAACGGCCGTCTCAAGGTCTAGCCAACGCCTGTACGTGGCCTTGTCATAGCTTCGTGTGTTGTCAAACTCAAGTCGCATCTCGCCAAGAGTCTCGTAGTGACGGATGGACTGAGGCGTGGCGGTCAAGCCGACCTTGGCAAGCTTTTCGGCAGCTGCCACGCGACCAGAAGCAAGAAGCTCTCGGACCTCGGGCAGAGTCTCGAGAGCGTTTTGGTTGACACGGTTTCGGAAGCCGCCCGAGTAGATAGAGTCCTCGTTGACCTGCATTCGCTCTTCAATGGGATCTCCGAAGATCATGGCTCCGACAAACCCGTTGCCCACTGGCAGAGCATCGGTCCACAGCTTGGCCGGCGCATCGTACCATAGACGGGTGTTGGGGTTCGCAGCGATCCCCCTGACCATGAAGGCCAGGAGAGGCGCGAGGGCAGCATCGAGACGCATTGTGATGCTTCCAGTGGCAAAGGATACGGAGGTAAGCTGTGTTTGATCGCCTAGTACAGCGGTCAGCGAGGCATTGACTTGCCCGCCTCTTTATACCCGATTCGGCGACGATCGCCTCCTCACAATGGCTTCCGGAGAATTGAAGGCCATCTTTGTACCGAACCGTCTCTCAGGACTCCAACTTTGACTGTATCAATGTCGGTTAATGACGACAGCTCTAGGGATTGAAAGCTCTCAAGACCCGACGGCTATTACCCCACATGCTGCCTCCGCATTATTGACGGCACCTGTGTGGATGATGTGATTGCCGTTCCCCATCGTGCGGTCAATTTAACCATGATTTCCCCAAATCTGTGGCAGGCCCTGTGAAATAGGCTCGTCCTTCTCCTGTAACTTAGGCTAGACTACGTGTTTTATTCGGTCGCTGGACCCTCGTAGACGTTGGTCAATTTTCCATCACTTACGGGTCGCTGGTTACAAGGTTGGGCACCTTGGCTGCTGATCGTCAACACCAACCCGCTTCTCCACGATATAGCGTCCTCATCCCCGCACCGGCTCCCAGACAAGGCCGCTGGTTGTAAACGAAAAACTGCAGTATTTCGCAAAATATAAGCTCATAGTGAAAGTTGTGTTATCCTCTCATGTGACTTAAAAATAACCATTGAGTATTGTGTATTTCTTCGTGTTTTGTAAGCATCTGTTAGAAGTTTCAACGGATATTTCCAATTGCTTGGTCCTCGTGTTGAACGAAAACCACCTCACCGTCTCTGCTCTCCTTGCTTACAGGGTCCTCCTCTTCACCCGCCAGTAATTCGCTGGATCCTAGAATGTCCCGCTTTGTCTCTCTTGACCCCGCTTGGGCAAGCCAAGTCGTCCCCGGCAATTGGAGGTGGAATATTCCGTCGGGCCATTGCTCAGGAGACCAAGTCTTCTTTGCCCTCCGCTTGTGGCAGCTGACAACTGGATGTATTGTTGCCTCGTTTTCCCGTGTAGTCCAATTTCAGTCTCCACCTTCGCCAAGAATCTTGACCACAGCCAAACATCGCACTCTGGATCACCAAAAATCCATGTTCCATAATGGAGCTGTCTTCCATGGAGTCGGCTGAATCCGTCCAGGCCTGTCATTCCGGAAATGTGTGCTACCCATCTCCATTTGCAAGATCCATCGCGTTGAATTCTTGCATATCTTCGTCATACCACGGCCAGATGCAAAATGTTGTACCTGGTGCTGCTATATCTAACAGCCCACATCATGAATGTTAACCGCAATCAGCGAGAAAGCTTTGGTCATTTTGCCTCAATCGTTTTGTTATATGGTAGCCCTTATATCTTCGCCTTTGTGTCCCTTATGCCTAGTCTCATTTGAGCTCTGAATCTGAGGCGTAATGTGATCCCCCAGCGCACCTCCATCCTTGCTGTTGCCGGATCCAGGCATACCCCATTGGACATCGCCCTTGTCTTGTCAGCTTCTTCCTCATCTCCTCTTCTTTCCGCTTCCGCTCCTCGTCCGCAATCAACTCTTCCAGAATGCGTTGTCGTATCGTGATATCAATCGCTTCCTTTTCTGCCTTGAGTTTCGCTTGATGGTCTCGCTCGCGTTGATCTTCCGCTTTGGCGTCTGCCACCAGCTGGTTCCAAGTTTCTTCACTCACCCCTGCGTCTCGGCTGGCCAATCGCGGATGGCTTTTTGGGAGTTCATGCGATGCATCGGCGTTGCTTTGAGCAGGGCTGTCCGAATTGTCAGAGTCCTTCGAACTAGCATTGTTTTGATTTGTACCGGTGTTTCCTGAGCTGATTGGATCATTGGACGCACTCTGCGTTGGCAGATCTTGCCATAGTGCTTCGAAGCGCGAACCTGAGGCTCTACTGCGATCCTCCCTCTCTTTGCCCATCTTTTCCATTTCTTGTTTAACTAGTGCCTCGGATACCAGGACCATCGGCTTAGGGGTTCCAGTGGCTTTCTTGATCGCAAATTGAAACATTCCATTTGTAAGTGTTTCCACGTCCCGAGCGCTTGCCCAGTTGGCTTGCTCCGACAGCGCGTCAAACATGCTGCACACATTGGCGCGGAAGCAATCCGAAGGAGTCTGAAAACATGACACGTCCATTGACCCCTTTCCTTTCACCTCCAATGTTGTTTTCTCTTTGACCAAGAGTTTTGTCATCAAGTCAAAGCATTCCTCGGATGAAAGACTCCGGAAGTTGATCGATTCTGGAAACCTGCTCGTCATCCCGGGGTTCACATTTATAAGACGATTGATGTCCTGGTCATAGCCAGCCAGAATGATGATCATGCGCTTGTGGTACTTTTCTTTCGTGACGGCATCCACGAGCTCGTCTATGGCTTCCTTTGCAAAATGGCCCTCCGCCAGCCTGTAGGCTTCATCGATAAAGAGGACCCGCCCAAGCGCCCTGTCGAGTAATTCACGCACTTTCGGCCCAGTATGTCCAATATACTGCCCGATCATATCAGATGCAGAACATTCGACAACCTTCGCCTCGGTTAAGAAACCAGCATCGAAAAAGACTTTTCCCATGCGGCGCGCTGTCGAAGTTTTCCCAGTGCCCGGTGGACCGCGAAACAGGAAGTTGAATGGAATCTTCTCTTTGGGATCAAGCTCCATGGCTTTCATTGCTTTGACGACTTGTTGGTAGCCCTGGAGAATTGCAACAATGTGCTCGCAGCCAATCGTGCCTTCAAACAACTTGGTCACATTCGTCTCTGCGTTCTCAAGCCTATCTTGTTCCTCATCAAAGTCTACAGCTTCCAACGTTGTCCGGCGTTTCGTCTGACCTGCTGTCAAACGCTGTTGATGCCGAGCTTTAGCATCGTTCATCAGGATAGCAATCTCTCCAGCATTGCCAAAATGTGGACGGTTCCTCGCTCGGTCTAGCATTGCCATTGCAACTTGCCTAGCTACCGTTGTGACGTTGAAGCCTTCCGCCTTGAGCTTGATGTCTAGAATCTTCTCGAGCTCAACTTGGGTAAAGTCGTCAAAGACAAACGCCGAGCTCATTGGAAACCGTCTGCTCAATCCGGGATTCACGTTCTGAAACATCTCTTCCATCTTGTCCTGGTATCCTAGTAGCAGAACGCACCGGTCATCGCCTGGCACGTTTTGAATCTTGGAAACGATGGTATCGATCACAGCAGTCCTGAAAGGATCAGAAATTTTGTTCCCTTTCGAGCCACTGCCGCCATACAGCCCGTAGGCCTCATCAATGACAAGAACCTTTCCAAGAGTTGAGGCGAGAATCGCATTTGTCTGTTGTTCGGAGCCTCCTATAACCGCCCCAACAAAGTCGGATGGATTTTTTATCACTACTTCACCATTGGATAAAATGCCAAGCTCGCCGAGAATCTGCCCGTAGAGTTCAGCTACAGTAGTCTTCCCTGTCCCCGGATTTCCCAGGAAGACTCTGTTCAAAGAGTACTGAACAATTGGCTCCTCCAAGAGCTCGCGCTGATAATTTGTTTCTAGGGTATCGACTAGAGTCTTCAGCGACTCCTTGACAGTCTTCAAACCCAATAGCTGTTGTAACTTTTGCCAAGCCTTGGATTTGTCCAGGACATTGCCTGGCTCGGGACCGATGATGTCTTCTTTTGTCAGAAGTAGATCATCTACCTTCTTCTTCTGTCTGCGCATATTTGTCAAGCGTTCAGCCTGACGCCGGGAAACCCGTGCAACCGTGTTTTCCACTGCCCGAGCATTGCCAAAGCCCTCTTTGCCTCGACCTCGGCCAAGGCGTCTCGCGACAATCCTAAAGTATAGACCTCGCAATCCGTCATCTGCTTTCATGCGCCCGTTGTACTTCGTATAGACTTTCTGCTCGAGGATTCGTAAGAGCTCGTCATCTGTATAATCCTCGAATTTGATCTCGTAAGGAAATCTGCTAGGGAAACCAGGGTTGTGCTCAAAGAAAGACTCCATCTGCTTGGAATACCCAGCTAGCACAAAGCACACTTTGCCAGTGAGGTTCTCGACTTCTGCGAGCAAGTAATCCAGGACTGCTTTGCTTCCAGGACTATTTCCTGATGATAGCTGATATGCTTCATCAATGAAAATGACACCTCCCTGAGCATTCAGGACGCCATCAACCAGCGCTTTACACCCAGAAACGCCAAGATTGGCCAGCTTTGAACCTGACGTCTCTTCGAATCGCTTGCCAGCAATCACCCCCATAGAGGTCAACAATCTAGCATACAGCCTTGCAACAGTTGTTTTACCTATTATTAGTTAGTCTGGATCTTTAAGGTGGTTGTTAGGTCTTGTACCTGTCCCAGGATTTCCCAGAAAAGTCATTCCGAACCTCTCTTTCTGTAAAGAAACACCTTGGCGGATAGCTGTATCAACTGTTGCTTTGATACTCAAGAATTCTCTTTTCACGGTCTCCAAGCCGATCATGTTCATCAACTGCTCGATGGCAGGACTGTTGGCTCTTTCTTCTCGTTTGAGTCGCTCCCACTCGTCCTGAGCACTTCCAGGTTCTGGCTTGGCTGGAGTTGTTTTTTCTTTTGATGACGCCTGATAGTCATCTGTTTGGGACTTCACAGGCTTTGCAGCGTTTGTCATGGTATTTTGTGCATCCTTGGCTGCTTTCAATGCAGCAAGCTCATCCCGATACCGTTGTAATGTGTCTTCATGGGCTTTCTTTTCCATATTTTGCTGCGCAGCTCGCTTCTCATCAGCAATTTGGTCCTGAATCTTCTGGATTTCCTTTCTATACTGTTCTTGTTGTGCTTTGCGCGCCTTTTCAATCTCGTAGTCCCTCTTCATTTGTTCTCGCAATTCTGCTTCCTCTTTACGGCATGTTGGGCAGCTCTTGTGCGACTCGTTGCATTTGATCTTATACTCATGCTTCTTTTCGCAGCTTTTCTGCACAAACTGAGTGCACACAACACTACCGTGGTCGTTCAAACGGTGGCATTTGCGCGGACAACTATGCCGGCCACATTTGAGCATTTTGCCACAGTCCTCTGAGCAACCTCCATCCGGACACTTGGTATCAAAATCATTGGGGCTGCAAATTGTGAAAACTCGATCTGGATGTTGTTCGCATCGAATGGGAAGTCCGTCATGCAGATGGTTGTTTTCTGTCATCAATCTGAAGAATACAGCCCATGTATCTCGTCCTTGCTTGGACTCGAGAAAGGTGTCCCTGTTACCGATCATGATGAGACAGTCGCGCGCTCTTGATACAAGAACATTCAATCTTTCGGAAGCCTTCATAAATCCAATGTCGCCTCTCTTGTTGCTTCGAGTCAGCGAGGCAATGACAATCTGACTCTCCTCTCCCTGGTAGTTGTCTATCTCATAGCTTAGGACTGCTTGGAAACTATTGGAGCATCACTTCGAACTTACCAATTGATGACAACCGTATTTTGTCTTTTCCCGTCTTTGAGGTAGCATCATTCAGCAGGCCTGCTCTCTTGAGCTCATACGAATCCAAATCGTTGAGCAGCGGATCATTATCCTTGCTGAGCATGTCTCTCAGAAGTCGCAACTGGGCCAGGTACGGCGTCAGGACCACCATCTCATCCGTTTTGTAGCCTTGCTGTCCTAAATATCTCACAATTTTCAAGATCATGCCTGCCTCGAATTTGTTTGCTTTGCTGCCTTTACCATTGAAGTCGGCACGATCATTAATCTCACTTGCAGCGGTCTCCAGCTGGCTGTGGTTGATGAAAACGACCTTGCCATTAATTCCTCGAACTCTCGGCCGGCACGTTGTCTTTAGACCATCTTGAAGCTCAGGGTACGTCATCTCACGAACAATCCGTGAGATCTCTGGCACCATGCGATGTTGTTTCCGAAGAACCCTGTGGGGGTAACCCTCGAGAATGAGTCTCTCGAACAAAGACCGGTTAAGGTCATATCCTTCGCCGTTCTCCACAGACAAGGCATAGCTTTTGCATTTTGGCCGTAACTGCTTGTGGTCCCCTATGAGGATGAGTTGCTGTGTTGCCGGAGTGAGCGCAGCAAGGATATGAGTCTCGAGAATTTCCCCCGCCTCCTCAACCAATACATAGTGTGGCTTGGCCGATGCTATCGTGGAGCAATACTTGGCAGCAGCGGTTGTGGTGCATCCAATAATGCGTTTTCTTTTTATGAATGTGCACTTGGCTTCGTTCTGGATCTCATTGACTTGATCTTGAAGCTGGTTAACTGTGTTGATGAGATGCTGAAGGTCCCCAGTCTGTTCATCTTCGATCTCTTTGATCCATACAGCCATATAGGCTCTCCTTGCTTTCAATGATAGATTCCATATATGCTGACATTCTGATGTAATACGTGACTGTAAGGGCCCTGCTGACTGCCCCTCTTGCCACCGCGAGATGAGATAGTCAGCTGGTATCTTACTTCCTTTTTTCCCAGCAACGGTGAATCCATTGCTTTCCTCCGGAATTTTGAACCCTTGCCAGAAATGGTATGCGTCTTTCGAATCCGAAAACTCAAGATGTTCCAAGACTCTGCTCATAGAGATCTGGCCAGCAGCTGATTTAGAAACATTGTCGACTTGTGTACGGATATTTGCAAGTTCTCTGTTCAACTTGATCAGTCTTACGGCAGCATCGCCAGTAAGCCTTGGTCCATCAGCGCGAAATTGCGTTTCAAATGCCAACGGGGCAGTTTTTTCTGTGGCTCGATAACCTAGTCGAGTGATGACTGACTCTGAAATCCCAATATTCATGAGGTCCTCAAGGAATTGGTCCAACGCATGATTCGTGTAGGACAGAACCAGAACCCGACTCTTGGGGGATTCAAGTAATTGCTTTGCTACTAAAGCCCCTACATATGACTTTCCTGTGCCTGCGTGATGATATTAGCGGGCGAGGCTCCCGAGTCAAGGAAACTTCTACGTACCTGGCGGTCCCTGGATAATAGAGATGGGGGAATTCAAAGCGTAGATTAGAGCGCCAAGCTGAGCTTTGTCGATTTTGTGAACATGCCGACCAATCAGGATCTCGTGGCTCTCTGCTTGGCAGGTTGGAGATCGCTGAATGAAAGCTTCCGTCTCTAGACTTGGTCTAAAATTGTCTTCAAGGCTCAGATCATTGCTCTGCATGGATTGAAACAAGTACTTTTCGAGCGGTAGGATGTTGACGGCCTGGAGACGTTTGAGAATAGGTTCGTACGCAAATACGGGCGTATCAACCAATTCGAACTGCAAATTCTGGTTTTTCCGAAATGCCTTGAGGACCTTCATCAACGTATCACTATTGGGAAACTGAAGCCCTATCAAGGGAGTATCTCTCGCGAGATCGTTTATGTCTCGGCAAATAGTGCCGAAGCCAATGATTTTGTCATTTTCGCAAATGACACCAAACGCCCCGTGTCGGATGATCTGATGGTTATTCTTAAGATAGGTCCGACGCTCTTCCTCGGTCATTGTCTGAAGAAACTTGAGTCCTTCGCCAACACTGAGGAGAAGGCCACAATGCTTTCCTTTTCTGTCATCGCCACTGTCAATGGCAACAAGGCCCAGCTGCGCCAAGGTTTGTCTTGATCGACGGGCCCCTTTCTTTCCTATTTCCATTGCCACGTCTTCTCGAAGTTCAGCCAGCATGTCTTCCCGAAGCAAACGAAATTGGTTGTCAAGATGACATTTGACGCGGGAGTCTTTCGGCATGGCAGCAACATCTGAGGCAAGGCGATAAAAAGGTCGAGTGGTAGAAGCAAATTCGTCGGTGGTTGGATAAATGGCAATGTCCCGGAAATTCGCAAAGTCATTGTCATGTCGGCCCCCAGGCCCATCCGTTAAAGGCACTTCGTCAGGATCACCACTCCATGATGTCGTGAGTTGAAGAGCATTCTGTATCAAATAGCCAAACTGCCGAATCTTTGGACTAGTTTGGTCAAGAAAAGGTTTTCTTCTTACGGCGTCAGCCACATCACACACTGACGAAGCAAGTGCGGAGCTCCTGTTTGAGACGACTTCCAAGCATAACCAAGCGAAGGCTTGGAAATCCCGTTCTCCGTTGATGAATTGATCCTCAAGGTAAAGACTAAGCATAACTTTCCAAGCCGTCGGAGGTTCAACAACCGTCTCGACAAGTTTTTGCATAAGAGAACCTCCGAACATGGAGTGCGCCTCTGCATCGTCAAAGAATGCCAGAAATGGAAAGACAAAGCCACAAATGAATTGGATAGTAGGGTTGGCGCGGACGCTCAGCCGGACAGCCTGAAGGCCAGATGTACTAGATATGATCGTCTCGAGGCAACCCGAAGGAGGAGACTGTTTTATAGCAGCCTCAAGAAAGAGCTGAGCATCATGGCTGGAGGTCACTGGCCTTTGACCTCTTATCATGCTCTGGAATACTCTGGTTAAGCGGAGCGCTCGTGTCTTGTCTTCGTCATTGATAGTCATGGTCACTATTGCAATGCCTTTGGCGTTCTCGCTGTCTCGTTCAGTGAATGAGTAGATTCCTGAGGAGAAAATCAAGGATATGTGGTCTTCTGCACTGCCACAGGACAAATGGTGACAAGTTGGGGGGTGGACAGTGTTTTGTTCTCAATCAGCAATTCAACCCAAGAATTTACTACGGAAGCTGTTGAGGCAATACAGGCGTTAAATAGAACTAGGGTAGTGATTCCACGAGATTCTACGATACAGAATGGAAGTAAAAACTCTGCTGCGTATCTAACATGATCAGGCTGCTGAGCGGGGATAAATGGAAGGCCTCCGACATGAAATCACGGCAAACACTCTTTATAAGTGGCTGTAAGATAAAAGTGAGGCGGAATTTCACAGAAAACTAGTGACTCGTCATATATGTATGCATGCCTATACCGGCGGCCGCCGGAGCCTTAAGAAGAAGCTGTGCTTCCATTTTTCCTCCTCTTCATGGCCTCATCTTTTCCTCCTCTAATAACCACGCTCGAAACACCCGACTCCCCGCTCACATGACGCTTCAACAGCAATTCTCCGGTCGCGGGCGCGGGCGTGGGGGTTATGGTACTTCCTTCAATGCACGTCGTGGCGGTCGCCGAGCGAACACGCCGCCAGATCCATTGCCACCTGCACCTCTAGGACCCATTGTCCGCTCATTAACCATGGACGAGCTCGACAAGATGGCGGTCCATGGCTTCAACGATAATATTACAGCCTGTAGAGTTCTTGCGAGCTACAACTGGCTCGAAAAACAAGTTCCTACCATTGCCTTACCTGGTCAGTCGTTCTATATCAATTCCCTATCATGCCTTTCGCAGGGAAGTATTAACTGCATAACAAGGCATGCCTCCACGATGGAACCCACCCGCTGGGCCACAGCAATTGAAAGAAGACTCTGGCATATACTATCGCGATCTGAATGCGGCCAAGTATCCGAAGCATTCCATGGAATCTGCGATCACAGCCATACTCGAAACCAATGTCGGCAACACTAATCAGATCAATGTTTTTGGATGCGGTAGTACTCTAGGAAACCTTCTCCGATTTGTGCAAGGGACTTCCAAGTCTTTCCGCTTCCTCATTGAGATGATTGGGCCCACGATTCACTTCATACGTCGTGAGAGGTCTCCTTCAGAGACCATCCCCGACATTCGTGGACATGGGCATACCTTCCCAGAGGCCTACACGACTTGGGATCCGTCTGTTGCGGCTTCGTCATCTCATCAACGAATCATTCAGTACAGCCTCGGTGGACTAGAATTTGCTGTTAGATTCGAAGCAGATGGATACTTATCAGACAAGATGGGGAAGGCCGGAGCTACCAAGTCACCATCGCAGAAAACCCCGGATAATGGGGTAGCCGGCTCTTCGGACGGAGTTGACCTTGTTGAACAACTCGCCATGCTTCTAGGTGCACCTCATACAGCATCTTCGGAAGCGACCCAACCACTTCAAGTATCCTCGGCGGGTATTCCTGTGGCTCAATCATCTATTTTCGACCTAAAGACGCGTATGAGTCGAAAGAAGCCGCTGGAAGAGACGATGATTGCCGGCGAGATTCCTCGCCTGTGGCTCCGCCAAATCCCCAACTTCATTCTTGCCTATCACCATTTTGGCCTTTTCAAAGATATCCAAATCCGAGATGTGCAGAGAGATATTGCACACTGGGAGACTTCCAATGTGAATCACATCCGAAACCTCGTTGCACTAATTCGTATCCTTAGAGAGACTGCGAAAATGAGGGACGATGGGAAGCTGGAAGTCACCTATGAGGAGGGCGAGGAACAACTTGTACTTCGAGGGCAGCTTTCCGATGCTCCAGAGCCTTTGTCTGAGAATTTGCGTCAGAGATGGAAAGAATGGCTAAACAACCAGCCATGTTCCGATGATGACGATAGCGTTCCCAGAAAAGACATCGAACTCAAGGCCATGTTAGAGGCAGCGAAATCCAACAAGCAGTATGATTCGGACTCGTCCTTTGATTATGACGAGATGTATTACGGAGGTAGTGAGCCAAAGGACTTCACAGCCTGTGACAAGGAGTGCGGTTACTGCGGCCACTGCGACTACTAGTCTAGTAGCCTAGTAAAAATTAGTTCAACACTACCTCGCTAGTCTCTTTTCTTACTTCAACCTTTGGTATAGAGCATGACTAGGAACATTAGAGAAGAGTCATAAAAGAAAATAACGAATTTACGATAGAAAAGAACAAGCGAAGAAGGACAATCTCGTATATCGGACACTAAGTATATTTACATTTATTTTATCTTCTCTTTGGTTGAAAGGGTGCCTGTCACTTGCTGTCTCAACCTTCCCAGACTTGGAGCTTTATATCCCATGGTATCATAATAGCGCCAAGTGGAACCAAGAGGTGGTAGACCTGGGAAAAGTTTTTGAACAGAATCGCTGCTAAGACCATCAAAATTGACCCTGCCACGGGATTTCTATGCCAAATTGAACGACATTAGACCCAATACTTTCGGATTTCGCGCGTACCACTCCATCATTGTGATCTGGCAATCAATTTTCCATATGGTTGAGCTTCAGGCTAGTACAGGGTAGTGCGGTTTCAAGCGCCCACCCCTCTACGCTGCGCCAAGAGCATTTCAACACTCGAATGTTTTTGCCTGGACAATCCATTGTAAACAATGAACGCGTTTGGCTGCAACGTGATTCATTTCGTGTTTTCCCAATAGGCTTTCTCCAATCTCTTCTACAACGTAAAATGTGTGCATTAGGCAAACACGTAAATCTACAACTAACAGCCAGACATCATGACTGGCTAGAACAAACGTCATCATCCATGGCTGCATGCGCCAAGTTGTCTTTGACAATCCTGGGCTAGATGAGGTCCGGCCCAGGTGCGATTCAAGAATTCAATCTCCAGCCCCATAAGAGATTTCATGATTAATTCAAAACTGTATCTTAATGACATGGTTGAATTATCAACGGAAAAATCTTTCTATTCTCAAATTGAGCGTTAATGACGTTAACGCAAGGGTAGTTTGTCCACGCAGGAAGGTAGAATGATACACGAGTTGGCGGCAGGGAATCAAGGCCCAGCAAGGCAATGCATTTGAGCTCATCTTTAGCGAGGAATGATCAGCGAAAATCCTACGTCACACGAGCGCATAGCCAAGCATTGCAGCCATTGAACCATAGCTCAGAAACGACAGTGCTTTTCGTTGAAAGAGTTAATAGATTGAAGATCCCTAGATGTTGGTCGTCTGCTTTATGAATTTACTAGAGCCCTCAAAATCATCCCGTTGTCTAGCCAGCCGCAAGTATGACTTCCAAATCAATCTTGATTACAGGATGTTCAAGCGGCGGTATCGGAGCTGCCATAGCGCTCCACCTTGCAAAGCGTGGCCATCGTATTTTCGCAACGGCTCGTACAACATCCAAGATCCCCGAGGAGCTATCAGACTTGGAAAACGTCACGGGTTTGTCGCTTGACGTCACATCAACAGCCTCCGTTCACGAGGTTGTCAGCACCGTGCCCAGCAGCAAACAGGGCCTTGATGCTCTGATCAACAATGCAGGCGCAGGCTATGCTATGCCAATATTGGATCTCGACGTCGAAAAGTCGAAATAACTCTTCGAAACCAACGTGTGGGGTGTTCTTCGTGTCATTTAAGGCTTTTCCGATCTGCTCATCGCGAGTCAGGGCCGTGTTGTGAATATAAGTACCTGCGGCGCTGTCGTCAACACCCTTTGAATATGTATGTCTTGCCCATTTTAACTCTGCGACAAGCCGGACTTTGATGTATTGATGCTGGACATTAGCTACTTATAGCTCATCCAAAGCTGCTCTCAACCAATTCACCGAGACCTTGCGGCTTGAGCTTTCTCCTTTTGGTGTCAGTGTCGTCTCCATTTTGGCAGGTTCTATAAAAAGTCATTTCCACGAAAATGAGCCCACCTTTATTCTGCCCGCGAATTCACGATACCCCCCGATCCAGGAGACGATAGCGGGTTGGGCCAGTGGCGCTTCGAAGCCGGAGGGATGTTCGGCGGACGAATTCGCCGAAATGGTTGTGCCTTGTATTTTGAACAAGAGCAGGAAGGGATTGATATACAAAGGTCCATATGCAGGATCCATGGGTGTATTATCACACTGGGCTCCAAGAGCTGCAACTGTAAGTGAACAGGTTGACCTGGGATAAGAATTTGCATTTCAGACTGACAATTCAGGACCATGCAATGACTGTGGGCCAAGGGCTTAACGAACTATCACGAAGTGTAGCACAAAATAAGTGATCACATACAACCAAGAAAGTACATACATTCGCTATTCTCAAAGATTCCCCTTAGCCTGGTTGAGTAGGGGATTCATTGATGCTCAAAGCTGGAAACGAGAACATGTCGCAGCATTTGTGATTTGTGATTCAGGAGTTATGCAAGCGTGTAGAGTGGTCACAGGCACATAATACTAATCATCACTATGACCTTGTTGTTTCCGCAAATTTTTTTTTGAGGCCTTGCATTCTCAAGCAGGCTCGTATTGGTTTAACGTGGCGACTTTCCATCCGGGCGAATGTTGCCGGAATACTGTTTGATGATGTCAATAGTCTCGTGATATTGAACGTCCACTGCGGTACGTCCTAGATCAAATTTCCGTCAATACCGAAGACGCATGTGCTGTGTCTCACTAGTTTACGGTGAATTACCCGAAGGCACATCCAGCAACCAACCCCTGGGGGTTTGCGTTTGTCTGCTGATCAGGTTGAGCCGCCCAGCCCTGCGCCATGACAGTGGCGCCACTGCAGTCGTTGACCGTAACAGCGGCGAGAGTAAGGAAAAGGCCTTGATTAAGGTTTGGAAACACAGCTTTGACGCCTCTAAGCCCAACGGACAAAGTCCGAGCTGCGGTGTGGAGCGCTTGCATGAGTTCAATAGGAGCTTTGCCTCTACCATTTCCAACTTTCAGCTACAGATCCACCGCGGCAACCGTTTGCGGATCCGTCCCACAACAGGTTATTGGAGCCGACAGAACCGTAAACTGCCTTATTGCCCTGCAAACCTGACACTAACGAAGAACCTCTGCTGCACGTACCTTTCACCCCCCGGGGTTCCCGAACATTAACACTTTAGTCTCGGCAACAATGTGGATTTCCAGGGCCCAGAGGTCCAGCGAAATTCCAAGGATATGTGCCACTAGGACCCGCCAGAGTATTGACCTCTGTCGGGTTTCGGCTTCTCGTCCTCGCTACTGCTGTTGACATCGTTCGACTTTTACAAAATGTAGTGCAAGGCGACTCCACTGTCAAAACCCTGACCGCTTAAACAGTTGCGGTGAATATGGAGCGAGATGACAGAGGATGAAGGATGTCGTGGGCAATGGTGATGGCATCGTCAGATCATGCATAATTGCTAATGCCTTATTGTGATTGCTCTATGTCTGGAGGAACTATGAAGTCTAATTCGCATAGTGTGCCACACCCTGTGGGTTGCCGTGGTTCTGACAAGGGTTCCGTGCGAGCCTAAGCATCCCCGGTCCCGGCAGTGATTGTCTCTGTGCTTTCCCTGGCAGTATTCTCCACTCCACCAATTTCTGATGCCGATGCACTGTCGTCGCGTTTCTGCTTTGAGGTGAGACTCTCGTAGAGGGCTGCAAAGGCCGAGACCTCCGGCCCCTGCTTCAATAGTTCGCGCGGGTCGCCAAACTCGCGAAGCTCACCGGCATCGAGCAGTGCTATGACGTCAAAATCATCCAAGGCAGACTCGAGCTTGTGGACAATGGCGATCACGGTGTGGTTAGCAAACTTTTCATGCATGACACGCTGAATTAGCGCATCCGTATGTGCGTCGACACTAGTTGCAGTCAGTAGAGGAACGCAATAAGATCAGGCCGCCATTGAAAAGGGCTTAGTGGTGAATTGGGCGCATACCTGCTCGTTGCCTCGTCGAGGACGAGGATCGGTGAAGGGCGTAGCATGGCACGCGCAAAGCAGAATAGTTGCCGCTGGCCGTGTGACAAGTGAAGCTCCTCGATGGGGGTGTCGAGGCCCTTCTTCTCCACCACAATGTCCCAAAGCTCAACACTTTGAAGTGCTTCCTGGATTGCGGCGTCGGACAAGAGCTCGGCGGGGTCGGCGTTGAAGCGCACACTGCTCCCATCTATGATGAAAGCATCTTGCGGCACTCCGACCAGCCTTGTACGGACATCTTCACGCGGTAGGGTTGAGATGTCTTCATCATCTACTAAGATTCGACCACCGTGCAAGTCGATCATGCGGAATAAACACGACACCAACGAGCTCTTTCCACTAACAAGAGCGTCAGAGATGAGAAAATTGTCAGGGCTAATGCTTCGGCCTTTTGACTTACCTTCCTGTTCGTCCGCAAATGCCGACTTTCTGGCCAGCCTTGATTGATAAAGACAGGTTCTTGAGTACATTTTCAGATTTCCTTTACGAGTGTTAGCTAGTATTGTCAAAACAGAGCAAGTGAGAAACGGCTTACTTGTATCCCGCCGACACATTCTCGAATTCAATGGCACCTTTAGAGGGCCAGGCAGAAGAAACAGTCTCCTTCTCCTGTGGCTCGTGCTCTGAGTCGGTGTGAAGTGTAAATGCCTTGATTCTGGCAATGGCTCCGATCTGTGTTTCCAGATTGGTCCAGAACATGAGTAGTAACTTGATATTCTGGCTGAAAGTGATGACATTCACGAGGGCGACACCGATCATGCCCGAGCTCAACGTACCACGCAGTTGTGTGACAACGACTATAAGCACAATTGCAATTCCTGCGACGACCATATCGAGGACAAACGTCAGCCATCGCTGGGCCGCGTACAGGAGGTAGAACGGCCGCTGGGACCTGTCCAGTAGCTCGTGGTGCTTCTCCTCCAGCGCGCCACGCCACCCAAAAGCGCGCAGAGTCGCCAGGCCGTTGAGCGACTCAGTGAACTGAGCGTAGAGAGGGGATTTGGCTTCCAGATCCATGAAACGGAGCTGCCTCGACGTGCGCAGGTATATGCGCTGGACCGCCCACAGCACGGCGATGACGAATGGGAATGCTACGGCAGTGTACCAGGAGCTTACGGCAAGGAGGATCATTGTCGCAATACACAGCACGAACGTGGCGAACGTGTTCAGCGCCGTGATGGGCAGGTCCATGTCAATGAGCTGCAAGTCTTGACTGAAGCGATTGATTGTTATGCCAGAATCCGTCACGGCAAAGAACGACATTGGCGCATTGAGCACCGTCTTGAGCAGGCTCCAATGGAAGTTCTTGCCCGACAAGGGCACCATGGTCACAATCATCTGCCAACAACTCGCGGTCAAGAAGATCATGGCGAGCACACCAAGCATGGCGTAGATGCCCAGGTAGTAGCCGAGGTCCTCATTGGGCCGCTTCTCATTTGCTGCCGCCCACCAGTTAACCCAGATGGTGGGGAACGACTGGCAGAAGATGAAGGAACAGATGGCGAAGATGAAAATAATGGTTGGGATCCAGCCAATCGCTCGGACGTAGTACGTGTAGATGGCCAGGTCGCCCGTGCGTCGACCGGTCTGGTCCTCTTCCCCCTCCACCACTGGCGCGACAAGAGCTTCCGACTTCTCAGAAGTGGGTGCCCCTTGCGGCAGTGTCTCAGCCGCTACATACGTCCAATCTGCGGGGTGCACGTGAAGGTGAGACACGTAGCCGCCGGCTGAGCTCAGCTTCTCAAAGCTCCCCTGCTCGGCAAGCTTACCGGCGGCGTCTAGGCAGATGATGTGATCTGCAAACGGGAGGCGCTTGGCTAGCGTGTGCGTTAGCGGAAAAGCAAATATACACATGTGAAACATTTCTGTAGGCTTACATCGAGACGAGGTCATGACGACTGTCGTGTTGAGACGACGCAGGATCCCGTTTGTACCGAGGAGGTTGTGGAAGACGGCGTTTTCTGTGTGCGCATCTAGTCCACTAGCGACGTCGTCAAGGATTATGATGTCTTTTCGCGCGTAAACCGCCCTCGCTAAGGACTGGAGGACCAATTAGCAGCTGCCCATCATTTCACGGATCAGAGTATGGGCGGGTAGACTTACAATGCGCTGGCTCTGGCCTCCGCTCAGGACGATGCCTTTGCTGCCAATTGTGGTGCCGTCTCCCTTTGGAAGCTGGCGCAAGTCTTGTTTCAAGGCGCACGCCTCCAACACCTCCTGGTACCAGCGTTCGTCCACCCCTGAGAAGGCGATGATGCTGTCGCGCACGGTGCCATTCATGTGCCACGGTGTCTGGTCACAGTATGCGATCTCAGAACTCGAGACTTGAATGGTCCCGCTCATGATGTTCACCTCGCCCAGGAACGCCTTGAGCAGGGTAGATTTACCGCTGCCAACGGGGCCAACAATCAGTGTAAACTTGCCCAAGGGCACCTCTGCGTTGATGCTGGACAGAATTGGCTCCTTGCTAGTATCATAGCCAAAGGCTCCGTCCTTGACTTGGATGGCATTCCCCTGAAAGGATGGAATGGCATCGTCACTGGCCACTAGTATCTTCTCCTGCTTGACAGAGTTCTCTTTTTCAGCTTGCCCCTCCGGAGGCGTATTCAGGTGCCAGGAGCCGTCGCTGCTTCCTGCGTCATGGACGCTTTTGATCCTGTTATCCACTCGTACGTCCGACTCGAGGAAAGACTGAATGCGCATGAAGCACCCGATGGAACCGACGAATGAGGACAGCGACATGACAAACGAGGACAACGGCTCCTGCAGCAGCGTGAACAGGGATAGCGACGTGAAGACGCGGTTCGTGTCCAGGGTGCCGCCATCGCCCTCGTTCTTGGCGAGGAGACTGTAGGCGGTGAATGTAAGGATCGGGGCGAAGATGGGAGCAAGGTAGGCTGCAAGGCACATCCATGTTAGCCGATTTCATACTTTCTGAGAAGCGAGAAAAAAGAAGCCACTCACCCAAGCCCATGTTCCAGATCAGAAGGCGCCTAAACTTGCCCGAGATGCGCAGCTCCTCCTCGCGCATGGCCTGGATCCGGGCCTTCAGCACGTCGGTCAGGCCGCACATCTTGACGCCCTTCATTGAGCCCAACATGGCGGATGTGACTGCAATACGTCGTTCGATCGCTTCAAGCCACAAAGCTTGGCGCGCCATGACAAAGCTGACCGCAATGACGGATCCGCCAATGGAAACTATTGGGAACGGGAGTCAGCGCAGCACAAAAATGTCTCGGGAGTCGGACCCCTGTACGCACCAAATGCTGTGCCTAGCGGGATGAGACACGCAAGGCCAAGCTGACGACCCAGGAGATAGATTGCAACCGCGATTTCTATCAGATTCGCCCAGATCTCGTGCGCAGTGCGCCATCCCATGTCAATTCGCTCGATGTCGGCGCTCATCAACGTTAGTGACGCTGTCGGATCCACAGAAGTTATGCTCATGCTCGTCGCCTTGTCGTACAGGGCCGTCACAAGCTGACCGCGAGCCATTGTGATTGCGCGATACGTCAGATGCTGGTGCTGGCCCATGGTCACCTGTAATGATTCATGTTAGTCGTCGCATACGGCAAGGCGCTGACGCTGCTACAAAGAGACATACCGCAATGCCGACGAAGACAAAGAAAAACGCGCCAATGAGGCCGTAGCCCTGATCCATGTCAGGAGAATCGGCAGGCCGTTCGGACCACTCTAGAGTGGCGGAGATCAGGAATGGCTGACAGAAAGTCAACGCGATGAAGCAAAGGCGAGGAAACACGACTGCAAGGATTGGTCGCTTGAGCGTCTTGAAAACGGTGAGCAGCAGCGCATAGCGATTGACCTTTGGAACTGAAAAGATATGAGCTGGAATTCATTAGGGGACAGGGCAGGGTAACAAACCTTGCGCCCATGCAGTTTGCAGCATATTCTGTAGATACCGCGACCCTAGATGTTTGTCAAGAACAAATAGATCTTCAATCATCAGATCTTTCGAGTATCCCGCGCGGAACATGGGTAGCTGCCACGAAAACAGCCATTTTGAAAAGATGCCGCTCGTGGACTCTGGTGGCAGCTGTTGAAACTGCGAACGCAGGAACTTGCGCTTCTCAGTGACCTCGAGGGCGAGAACAATGAGCTTCAACACAACGGCCACGATGCTGGTAATGGCAACTGGACGGTTGTATCCTTGCAGCCATAGTGTTCGCGCCCGTGTCGCATCGAAGAGCGCAGAGAACAGCAGGAAGTAATCGATTATTGTTGAGGGCTGGACGGCGTACGTGTGCTCGACGTAGGAGAGGACCACGAGCGCTACAGAGCCGGCCAAGGACAGACCCGCAGTAGGCAGCGAAGCTCTGGTGGTGACTGCCGATGGCTGGGTCCAGAGGACAAGTGCACCTATTTGCGAAGCCAGAAAGAGCACAAGAAATATCTACTATGATTAGAGAGCATGTTCAGGAGGTTCACGAAATACAATGGCCATCTGTGGTCGACGTGCTTGGTGTTTCGACTTACCAGCTTGCAGTGTAGCAGGTAGCTGCTTTCGACCTTTACCACACCCTTGCGCAGGAGGTAGTACACCCGTGCGGGTACCAGCAGGAGGAGCAATGAAAGCACGGGCACAGTAAGTATTGTTTCTTCAAAGAGCAGTGTCAGGTCAAAACCACCCCTACAATCACCCGCATGGGGACCGAAAGTGTCATCGACGTTTGCACACGAGGAAGCCATGATTGCCTCTGTCGAGATGCCAAACACTAGGGGAGAACAGCGAAATCCGGGACGCTCTGGAACAATGTCCAGGCTCGTGGCAAGAGCACAGCAAAACAATCTGCGAAGCGATCGATGGGATGGGAAAATCACCGAGCAGAAAAGAGCGACTTTCAAAACCCCAGCCTGTGTCCAAGTGCCCACCAACCCCTGCAAATGGCAAATTTTTTTCCAGCCTCGAAAAGACGAATGTGTCAAGACAACTTCCCGATCAGGCTGGATAAGCCAAGCATAGCTACGACAGAAATGGGTGTTGAGCGGACGGAAATGGCCGGAATACGTGATTCCGCCCAGCTATGATGACGAGGTGGCTTGAAGGAAGATGGAGAAGAGGATATATGAAACGAGGCCAGGAACCGGTTTTGAATTATGATGCCGACAACGGCGTTCTTAAAGCAGTTGTCGTGATGGTGGCGTCGGTGCATGAGATCGTCACGGTGCATTCGACTATTGGTATCAGGACAAGTGGATGTCGAGTTTTGCTGTGGAAGGGGGGAGAAAGTCTTGCAGATGCAGCCAGGGGGGTTAGGAAGCTGAAGTTTTTCAGGTTGTTCTTATATAAGACGAACAGGGTTGTTTTATTGGAAAGGGTGTGAAGGCGGGCCCAGGAGGGGGAGGGGAGGGGAGGG
>PXOD01000732.1:0-23245 GCA_003012165.1 Paramyrothecium roridum
CATGGAACAATACATACGATCATAGCCACAAGAGAACATGGGATCCCGTCCGCTCTCCCTTAATTAAACTTGTGAGCGGCAGATTAGTAGTTGGGTCGGTGACGACCAGCGAACACCGGCTGTTGTATGTCTTTTGTCGGATTGTCCTTTTTTTTGCTTCGCATTGTTGAGGCGAATCATGTCGGGGGTAATTGAAATAAGGAAATTATCGGGGACGAGCCAAGTTGAGAAGGAATGGGCAATCCAATTTCGGTGGCAGCCTACCCCCAGGTACCTAACTGCAATCTGACTTTCCCCATTGACCTTCGCAGCAGTTGACTTCGTGTGGAGGAAGGAGCTAGTTCTAGTTACAGATAGCTAATCACTGTTTATAATCCTGGGGCTATTGCACGTGAGCTGTTTTTCCGCCAATGCTTCGACTCAAAGTGATGAGTTGACCTTTTACCAAACAACATCAGTCTGGTACGAAGACTGACCTTCATTGCAGTTACGATGTTTAGCGTTTCGGAAAGCTTAGTGCTTGTGCTCCAATGCATGATTTCTTGAAATTTTGTTGAACATGCCCAGGGGATCCGCTGCATGCTGTTTTCAGACAGGTGAGATGGACTACGGCGGCTCAATAAAAACATTTTTTTGAGCAAGTTTACTCAAAACGGCCCGACTTGTATCTATGGTAAATTGCGTGCTGCATATATTAATCCCCCTGCGAGCAAAAGCTCTTGACTGTTTCTGTCTGACCAACAGAATCAGAACCAGGAACGACGGAGCGGAAACAGACCGCCGTGCCAAAAATGAGTTAATTGGCGATCACTCCCGGAACACAAGTGATGATTGGTCGCTTCCGGGGGTTGGCCGATCCCGTGTCCTGGTTGATATACATGACACATGACGAAAAGTTAAAACCGGTACCGGCTAAATGGCTGCTAGCGACAACTTCGGCAATGCGGCATTAGAATCGTTAGAGGTTAAATAACAAGGGTCAGACAGAGCTAGTTTATGCTTGAAGAAGTGTTGGTAATACCAATGCTTCTTTGATTGTAGACTTTAATCCTTCTCTCAGAGAAAAGAAAAGAAAGAAGAAATGTTGAGGCAACTGAGTACAATTCTCGCAGGCTTCAGCCTTGTGCCGAGTGTATTCAGTGCATCTTTACTGGCATCTCATTTCTCTGGGAAAGTCTACACGCTCAATTTCAGCCAAAATGGTAATTCTGGGAACCTAGCAATCACATCAGAGACAACAGGATGTGGGACCACGCCGTCTTGGTTGCAGTTGTACTCGGAGGATCAGAAAGTGTATTGTTTTGACGAATCCTGGACTGGGAGAGGCTACATCGCACAGTATAATGTCGCCACTGATGGCCGCCTGACCTTGTCGACACAGTTTTCGACGTCCGGCAATGATGTTCATGGAGTGTTATACGGCGGGGCTGACGGAAAGAGTTTCCTGGCAACTGCTCAGTAGTGAGTACTGAATTGTTCAGTCCAACTCTTCCCTCTTCCGAGTATCTAATATTGCTACAGCTCACCGTCAACTATCACCACCTATAGAGTTCCTACGTCCTCAAACAATGCAGTCCTACAGAGAGAGAAGTTTACCATGACAAATAAAGGACCCAACCCACGACAAGACGTGCCTCACCCCCACGAGATTATTGTTGATCCAACAGGCCAATTTCTCCTGGTCCCTGATCTTGGCGCAGACATTATTCGCATTTTTCGGATCAACTCAAGTTCCGGACAGCTCACCTCTTGTGGTACTGGGCAAGCAGCCCCGGGTGATGGGCCCCGACACGGCAAATGGTGGCAGCCTCAAGGCGCCACTAACGGCACAGACAGCCTTCGTCTTTTTACATTGAACGAACTTGGAAACTCTGTCTCTGCTTGGAACGTCAGCTATAACTCAGGTTGCATGTCTCTTAGCAAGACGCAGACACTCTCCACTTACACTACGGGCACTAAGCCAGGCGCCTCAACCAAGGCTGCAGAGCTACACATTTTTGACAACTTTTTATATGCTTCCAATCGAGCAGATCAAACTTTCGGAAGCAATCAGGATTCTTTGGCGATTTATAACATCGACTCTACGAGCGGCGCAATCTCATGGCTGGAGGCGACAAATTCTCATACCTACTACCCCCGCACCTTTCAGATTAACAAAGCGGGCACTCTGGTGGCAGTTGCTGGGCAGACATCGTCTAACGTAGCAATCATCAGCCGGGACTTGGTCACTGGTAGGCTTGGGGCTGTCTTGGCAAGTATTCAGGTTGGACCCGCCGGACGTCCTGGTCAGGAAGATGGGTTGAGTGCTGTTGTTTGGAACGAGTAGAGGTAACACAAACTTAACTACGGGGATAATGCTCTTGTAGAAACCATTGATCGCATCGATATCTGAAAAATTTACTATAAGGCTTTCGGGTACTATCAAAATGCCTGCAAACTTCTGCCATAGTATGAGAGCGGGTTGCGTCCAGTTAAGCTAGAAGCTGAGCAAGGAGAAAAATGTCGGACTCATTACTGTTTAATAGATAGCCTGCTTAGGAGAGCGGTATATAAATCTAGCCACTAGCTACACTATTGTAGTCGGGTACACTTTTTGGTGTAGCGGCCAGCTTGAACTGCCTTTGATGTTAAGAATTACCAGCACCAATCTATTGCAGCTGTCTGATTATGAATTGGCAGTTCCCGACTAAAGAATTTCTTCTCGTTCAATGGGATCTAGTGGTGAAATGTACGACTCGTTGGCATACTCGTTGCAAAAAGCTGCCTATTGGCCGAATTGCGATATATTAAGCCAGCTTTAGCATGGCCAGGAAGCCAGGAGGCTTCATCTACCCGGTACGAACCTTCTGCCGAGAAGCTGGCCAATTCTGGCTGTCTTCGCTTTGTATCTAGAGGATTAGAGTTCCAAGTAATCCAGGTTTGGAAACATTTGGATCTTCGACATATGACTGGAACCCCACACTGGTGTCTCTTATGCTGTTGTCCACTTGAGAAGTCTTAAGACCTATTTGGTTGTGCACGAGGTCTGTTTTCACATAGCTGAGAGAATTGGTCGACAATTGGTAGCAGAACGTCATCGCATTTCCCCTTCCCCGTAGTAGACACTTAAGCTAATCCAGGGGTGACGTGGGTTGCTGCTATGGCTTGCATGATAGACAATGGATAATTGCAATTGACACTGGAGTTACGCATGAAGAAATTATTACCCGAGGTGTAATGCACGGGTACTCGACGACATTGAAACGACCCGAGGCATCAATAAGTAGGGACATGGTAGGAAATAGCGCCACTGTACGTATATATTCTGGCATTGACACACATGTGCAAAGTTCAAACCCAGAGTGGTGATTGAATTAAAGCAATGATTCTTCGTGAAGACATATTTTATTGTGGTTTCATTCTAAAATGCGGTGGTTTGTGAATTGGACGTGAGCTAGCATCTCCTACGCTGCGGAATTTGTAGCAACATGGTTCTCGATTGCTTGTTTGAAAGTGGTGACGAACATTGACCTATTTAGCTATTATTCTTCTTGGGAAAGAGATCGAGGATACATCCGAAAGGAGTGACGCAGTTGCCAGCCTATTCCAGTCAAATAAATTAGCTCAAATTTGCTTATTATTGATGTGGCATTACTTACTGCGTTCAACACCAGGCCAGGCTTGCACTGACAGCCAATCACACACTGCATAGTGCAGAACTGGGGGGGCGGCGTGAAGCAGCGCGCTGGGCAAGCAGAACCGCATTCGACAAAGGTTTGGCCAGCCTAGAGAAGGAAGACAAAAGTCAGCCACGCTCATTAATCTGTTTTAAAGGCAACGCACTGGGCACTCTCTGGCAGACCCCGGCTCCTGCGGGAAAGGAAGGCCGACTGGGCCAAGGTCAGGCAGGGTTGTTGGTAATGGAACCGGTGTTGGTTGAGTTCCGTTGGCGAATGGGGCGGCCAGAGCCCCGGTAACCATCAGGAGAACGGCAGAAATTTGCAGCTTCATTGTGAAATTGTCTTGGCTTATCGAGGGAAATTTTCGAAATCGGCCTAAATTGGTTTGTTGGACGGGCTTGAGCTAGAGATGCGTGGTGGGAAGAGGCCGCCACGCGTGGGTGACGAAGTTATATACCACGAGCAAGACCCTTAAGAGATTTCAGTTTTGGAAGCTGAAAATGCCTTTGTCGAATGTACTTCCTGTTGCCCGCCAATCAACGATGAAAATCCTCCCAAGTGCATTCCAAAGACGCTCAATTCATTCCAGAAAAACAAGAATCCTTACTTCTATCATCGAATATCTGAGACATCATCGGCCGGCAGCATTGTCTCACTGAGTGACCTCCGGGCTCATGGCATGTGAAATACGAAACGTCCCTGGAATCTTTGCTCATCCTGTGCGGGATTTCCAGCTCGAATGGAGATCAAACAAACCTGGACCTGATGCTTGACAACGATCTCATTTCTATTGCCCACACACATACTGAGCATGCCGGCCAAGGGATAGAGGGCGAGGTAGGATCGACATGACCTGCCTCACTTCGGACCCGAACCGGAGATAATGAGAGCTGTATGATAAATTCCAGTATGCGGAACGTTGGACTAGGAGCGGGCCGGAGTATTGTCTCTTCGGACTCGGTGAGCCAACCATTACATCATCACTGTGTGGACGTCTGCGTCTGCGGTATGTGGGGATTGGCGAAAAATGACAGATGTTTCCTTGGTTACAGAATTATGTGCCCCATCTGCGAATTCCCGACAAGGAGTAAACTCCCTCGTGCATGACCTTTGACATATGTAAAGGCAGCCACCACCGAATAAAGCTCAGGCGTTCAAATGCGTCAACGGCGTTGTCTTGTTTTGGCCAAGTCCGGCCAGCACCGCATGTCCGTCGGCCGAGAATCTCGCGAGTTCAGCTTTGGCGAGGTTTGGCCGATGATTTGTAGACGGAAGCGTTGTGCGAGTCAACACAAATGTCTGCGATGGGTCACAATAATCTGAGACGCGCAGATGGTCGTCCTATTCGCAACGGATCTGCTACTGTTCTGTCTCGGCAATGGCCCTGAACTGCGCTAAGGCACAGTCTCCGAGGCTGGTCCCTGTATTTGATACCATTGGTCCTGCTAGGACAGTTTGACCAATGGAGCTACCCAATGAAATGCTTACGTAGAGGGATCAGCTCGCATGTTTGAGCTCAAGTTTGGTGGAAGTGTTTAGTTGTGCTAATAACAGTGATGTCCGTTTTCATTTCTCGCTCTGTGAGGGCAGAAATACCGGAAGTTAGCGAGGAAAGGAAGCGGCAATATCCATTTCGTTTTTATTAAGTCGCAGCAATCCTAGATCGTATATTAAACGAGCTACCGATATGGTGGTAAACAAACACTCGGTTTTCGCGAAGAGTCCACTACAGGGTTCCCTGTTGGGATTCTCTGATTGCCCAGTGGTTCAGTCATACAATTGGAAGGTTGTCTGGCCTAAATCCCGAGTTCTGCCTCATCCAACCCAGTTGAGGCAGATCTGGGAGGAATGTGGCTGGCTTCTCAAAGGATTCATGCTGGGTTTCACAGCCATGGTCTCTTGCTCTTCGCTTAATTAAGGATGGCACCTGCCAGCCTGCTGGCTGTGGATTGGAAGCAAGGGTCGGATAAATAGACCAATCATAGCTTCGCTGGAGGCTAATTAGGGATATTTATAGAACCTGCGTCAGGTACTTATTTCTCACTCCGCTGCATCGCCCCAGCCCTAAGAAATTAGCGACTGGGATACGCCCTACCACAGTGATATGCAGCTCGGCCAAATCCTAATCCAGAATTGTTGAATGTTACAACCGAAATGACAGAGGGCGCTGATTTCAAGGATATATCTATGCAATTCCTCCTCTCCTTAAATACTGGTAATTCTATTTCGCGCGAAAGCACGTTTCAAGAAATAGGCTTTGCATTTTTCTTCTTACATCTGAATCTGAATCTAACCTTTCAACATGACTTTTATCAAGCTTTTACCGTTGGCAAGCGTTGCTCTCGCTGCGGTTGATGGTAAGTCGCTGACCAAGTTGGACGGCTCGGAGTCGCTCTACGGAGTGAGCGCAGACTCCCTCATCGAGAGGTTGGAGAACGCCAATGCCACCGCCAGCGGCACCAGCTGGTTCTCAGACAACTTTCGAGCCAACGAGTCTGATGCATTGAGTTGGCGGGGCAGCATCAGACTATCGGTCGCGGCGCACGTGCCCGTTCCAAAGATGGGAGAGAACCAAGTAGCGCAGTTGTCTGCTTTCTCAATCACTCCTCACAACCAAACCACCGCGGACAATTTCCCGGCCGACGTTTGTGTTACACTTATTCAAGGCTTGAATGACGAACTCACAGAGCAGTCGCAGGAGCTGGAAGACAACTCCTGTGGCATGATTCCCGATGATTGCGGGGATGAGTTTAGAGAACTAACGATGGAAAACGTGGACTACAATGGTTGCACCAACAACTTCTCCTTGCCTCCTGCCTGTGAAAAGGCCTTCCCAAACGGCGCTGTTTCCTCTTTCAGTAAGTACACTTTACATGTGATTCTTCTAGCAGGATGCAACACGGCCTTTGCAAAACCACACGCTGACAGAAATGCTCATAGCCGTTCAGACTGACCGCTTAGCGGAAGGCGGTTACATCTTCGTGCACGCCAGCTCTCCTGCCCAGAGCGGTTCCGACAAAGCTGCCAATGCATATGCCAAGACATTAAAAAGTATCTGGCCAGTATTCATAGCGAATATGGAGAACTTGAAGGGGAATTTGGGAGTCCCAGCCAGGCAAGGGAGTTTCCGATGTCTACGTGCGCATCAGTTCTTAGGGGGCAGTATAGACCCCAATGAGGAGCAGGAGTCCGCGAACAACAACGAAGCAAACGAAGACGATAATACCCCCGGCAGCGGTGCGGGCCGTTTGGAAACCCTCGGTCTTTCCGGCCTCCTCATGGCGATTACTGCTGCTGTGACCCTCTTTTAAGGGAGCTAAGGGGGGTGCTTAAGCGGCCCGGGCCGGATGGCAGAGACCACGCACGAATCGATTAATGTTAGGGGCAATCTCGCCAGGAGATTTGAACCGCATACGATTGTACTAATTATACATAAGGAGTTTGGAATCCTATGATTACACGACATGTGTTATAGAACATCTCACAAGTAGAAGCTTGTATCGCAACTCTCTCGACAACTCTGGTAATTTTATACATAGACGAGGAGAAGTTGACCAATACCATACCATACGATATTTAAAGGTTATTTGTGAATATCCTCTCCAGTAACATTATGCTGTTAAACGTTTCGATATTGCCACCTGATATTGCGAACACCCTTTGGGCGTGCGACTGCAATCACTATGACTCTCGTTCTCTGAGATCTTGGATTGATCAAACGGCCTGCATCTCTACTTTAAAAAATATAATCTCTTGCAATTGAAAAATTGTCTGTCACTAATCTGGGTGTTTTGGATGGTTGTGGCATTTCGTCTCGCACCAAATTAGCATTCGATTTGAATGATCTTCAGATTGCCAACTCCATGGGCTTAAAGGTTCAATACATCAACGTTGTAGACTAGGTACCTGATTAATATCGTGCCGGAGGCCAAGGAGTTTCGTACGACCATGCGTTCATTGTCGCAGTCCGCGGTGGAACTTCTTG
This sequence comes from Paramyrothecium roridum, assembly GCA_003012165.1. NCBI lineage: Eukaryota > Fungi > Ascomycota > Sordariomycetes > Hypocreales > Stachybotryaceae > Paramyrothecium > Paramyrothecium roridum. The sequence continues at coordinate 7,645 of PXOD01000732.1, forward strand.
CCATTATGTTCGTCGTCATAAGATGCTTTTTGACCATTGCCAGCTATATTCAATCCCACCGACCCCACCTTTACAATCTCCTTAAATTGATGAAGATGCTGTTTTTAAACAAAAAGAAATCATGTTGCTATTGTGTTATTTGGTGGTAGCTGTTGATTTATGGCTACTATGGGAACTGGCGGCCATTTCTGATTGACAAAGCTGCAAGAGAATTTGTGAATGCCAGACCTGACCACATGGTTGGAGACGATTTTAGTCTCACAAGGCAACGTAACAGTTGCAGTCGAGTTAGGAGGAACGTGTAATTCCATTGAAAATTCGGTTCCCTCGAGTGCCCACTTGCATCTGATCCAGCCGTAGGGACCATCGAAGCTGACATCTGCACTTGTCAGATTGCCACCAGGTATGGGCCGTACGTTGAATCCCTTCCAACCCGGCTCAGAAGCGCTAATCCCACCGACAGTCGTATGCAGCCAGTCTGCTACTGCACCAAGTGCATAGTGGTTGAAGCTAGTCATCTGGCCTGGATTGATCCTTCCATCAGGCAGCATGGAGTCCCATCGTTCCCAGATGGTCGTGGCGCCCATAGTGATAGGATACATCCAGCTTGGGCAGGCCTTTTCCAAAAGCATTCTGTACGCAAGCTGGGTTTGGCCAACACTAGTCAACGCATGTGTGATGATGGGTGTTCCGGCAAAACCTGTCGCTATTTTGAACCGCGCAGTTCGAACCAGCTTACTTAGAGCAGCGGTTGCGGTGGCAAGCTGCTTTTCTCCTGGATACAGGCTGTGCTGAATAGCCAGGGCGAGGCCAGTCTGCGAATTCGACATGAGGTTCCCGGCTGCAGTGATGTATTTCTCCTGAAAGGCTCGTTTAAGCGACTGGGCTTCGACCTCGTATTTACTGGCAAGGTCCCTTTTTCCAAGACGGCGGCAGATTCTCGCAAATGTCTCTGTAACCTGCACTAAGTATGCGTCGGCGACCATGACTCCGTCGGTACGACCATTGCCAGGATCCTGTGGCGGTGCTGTGGGATCCAACCAGTCAGCCAGCTGCCAGCCTTCCGTCTTCCATAGACCGTCGCTTCCTCGATCAACAGCCTGTTCGAGATATGCCTGGCCGCTTTGGAACTGGCGCTCAAGGAGGTCTAGGTCATTGCTGTACTGGAAGAGCACCTCTGGAGTCAGGACAACGATGTCATCCCACACCGCCTGAGCCACATGAGGCCAGTTCTTTGGTAATACATTGGGGCAAACCAGCGGTGGGATGCCGCCTTTTCCTTCCTCAAGCTGCTCTGATGATAAATCCTGGAGCCAGTCACTCAGCATGCCGAGAGTGTCGTAGAGGAACGTTGCTGTTGGGCAGAAAACCTGAAGATCTCCTGTCCAGCCAAGTCTTTCGTCTCGCTGAGGACAATCAGTGGGAATGGACAGAAAATTGCCTCGCATAGACCACACAACATTGCTGTGGAGACGATTGACCGACTCGTTCGAGCAGGTGAAGAAGCCGCGTCTCCGCATGTCGGTGTGCAGCACTAAAGCCCGGAAATTTTCTTTAGGCGGGAGACCACCCCCAGGCCATCCGTCGACTTGTACAAATCTGAACCCATGGAATGTAAATTGAGGTGTCCAGTCGCAGATCTCGGACCCGGCTGAGATGATTGTATCTGTGCATGCAGCCTTCCGCAGAGGCCGCACTCCCAATTCATCGTGCTCCATCACTTCTGCATGCTTGACAGTAATCTTTTCGCCTTTGGAGAGGTTAATGGACGTGATTTGTAACTTTCCCACAATATTTTGTCCGAAGTCAATAATTGCTTTCCCGCTTGCACTACGAAAGACCTCCGCAGGCCGAAGAGTCTCTGTCACCTTGACCTGCGGGGCTTCTGAAATGAATAGTGTAGAGGTCGGTGCAGAAGAGACGAGGCTCGCTTGAGCTAGTTTGACAAGTTCTGATTCTTCTGACAAGAATCCGTAATCTTCCCTAGCGTCATACACCTCGCCATCATAGATCTCGCTGCTGATCAAGCCACTCTTCCCGACTCTCCAGGAGTCATCGGTTGCGACAGTAAACATCTCGGAAGCCTCAGAAGATATTTCAAGTTGAGCTAGAAGCCCTAATTCGTCACCATATATGTATCGCGTGCCTCCATTGAAGCCTAGACGTCCTGCGTACCAGCCTTCAGCAACCTCGATGCAAATCTTATTTGGTACACCGCCATGTTTGAGGAGACTCGTTACATCAATGGTTCTATATGCAAGACGATGCTTGTAACTTGACCACCCTGGTGCCATGAACTCGTCATTCGCCTTAACGCCGTTCACGTATGCATTGAAGACACCCATGGAGGTAACGTAGAGGCGGGCTTTGGAAGACAAGGCATCCTCAGGCGGGAGTGTGAAGGATTTGTAGAATCGTGAGGGTCTGAGTGGCCCATCGCATTGTTTTGTGGAAGAAGTTATCCAATGAGCCTGCCAATCTGATGCTTCTAAGAGCCCAGTCTCGATACTTGCAGGCTCTGACCATTCTGTCCAGGACGAACCGTGGTTTTCCACGCTCGATGAGCCATAGCAACGGACTCTGATACTGGCATTCGCTCGGGATGGCAGTTTAGCCCCAATCCACGGTACCAAAACGGACTGATCGCTGTCGACATGGGTCACAACAGGATTGGCGTGTGCGGGGCTACGAAGCTCGATTTCGTATGCCTTCTGAACCCATGCTTGCTGCGTGCTCTCGTCGTACTCGAATCGCCACGAGATTCTGGGAGCAGGATTCTGGGTGACCTCCTGTCCAGCGCTGAGATGCTCAAACACTGGTTTAGTGAGACGTGGAGCTTTGGTGGTCATGGTTCCAGCTAGTCTGACGGTGTGGCTTGCTGGTTGAAGCCACCACAAAACAATGCAGTAGAAATAAACAGGCAAGACAGTACACTGAACAATGCAGGCTGTCAAGGTATAGCACAGCTTGTAATACTTTAGAAGCTCGGCAGCCGGGCAAGCTGAACCGAAGGATCGGCATGTTTGATGGCCAGGCGCTATCCTTAGGGCCGGGAAAGATCCAATGATACTTCGTCAATCCCGGAGCTAGAGAAAGCCATCCCCGGATTCTCTGGTTGACCGTTGTCCCCGGATTGGCCCCCACAACCCCAGCTTCCTCATGATGCATCTGTATTGGCTATGAGCCGAGCGTGGGGTCCCCAGATGCTCACGCATGATGCTCAACCGATGATCGCATGTCGTACGTTGGTTCGGGGGAATGTTTCGAGGTCTTTGCCATATCCACTGCTTACCGTGGGACTGTATTTTTTTAACCTCGGTCCTCCGCATTCTGTCAAGGTCGTCGCTCGCAACTCGGAGCAATGATGCGACGATCCTGAGCGATGTTATAAGGATTGAAACACCTCTAGCGATCCGGAGTTCCTGTATTGGATGCATAGCTACTGCAGGTATTCAAGATGGTTCGCCTGATCGTCATCGGCATCGCTCTTGTGGTGGCCATGGGCGGTTTCGTCTATGGCTTCGATTCGGGCATCATAGCGACTACTTTGGGCCACAACTCATTCAAAGTGTACTTCTACGGTCCTTCTCTTGTCAACACCTCTTTGTCAGGTCTGTCGCTACCCCCTTGACCAGGCCGGGTGCTTTGCTTACGTGGACTTTCAGGCGCAATTGTCTCCGTGTACAATGCTGGACAGGCTATCGGTGGCTTGACGAGTGGGTTCGTTGCTGACAAGTTCAGTCGAAAATACGCCATGTCTATCATGGCATTCCTCTGTATGTGGCGCACTCTTCTCCTCTAATCTTAGCATTGCTCTAATTCTCGACAGCCATTGTAGGAGCCGTTCTCCAATGCGCAGCTGTCCACAGTGCTATGATGATTATTGGTCGACTAATCGCCGGAGTTGGCTGCGGTAGCCTCCTGTCTATTGTACCCATCTACCTTGCTGAGACTGCGCAACCATCAAACAGGGGATTCCTGGTCGGGTTGCACGGCATGATGATTGCTGTCGGCTTTGGGTTGGCTAATTGGGTGGGATACGCCGGCTCATATGCCGCATCGCATGCGCAGTGGAGAATTCCGTTGGCGATGCAAATACCTGTTCCCGCTGCCATGATGGTGGGATGCGTTCTAATTCCCTTCTCTCCACGTTGGTGTAAGTGTGTTCAAAACTTCCTGTACAAGCCGTAGCTAAAGTCTCGTAGTGGTTCAAAATGATCGAATCGAGGAGGCCAAAAAAGGTAAGAAATGTGGCCCTGTGTGGAATACTATAATCTGCTGATTGAGTATGCAGTTCTTGACACTCTGCATGGTACCGATAATGGGGATCTTTCTGCCCAGGAGTTGGTCCAGATCAGAGAACAGCTGAATCTCGAGCGCAGCCAGGGTCAGGCCAGCTGGACATATGCTCTGCGACAAATGTTCTCCAAGCAGTATGCTCGGCGTACCCTCACAGCTGCATTTATCGTTACTATGGGGCAACTCAGTGGATCTTCGGTGATCCAAAACTTCCAAAACATTTTCTATCAGACCGTCGGCTTCACTGGCCAGACTTCATTGCTCATCAGTGGCATCTACGGCATGATGGGCATCATTGGACAAATCATCTACCTCGTCTTCGTCGCTGATCGATGGCCCCGTGTTACCACTCTTTGGACTGGCTCAGTTGTCCTATCGGTCATGATATCCATCTGCATGGCTTTGAGCGCGCAGTTTGGTGATGCCGATGCCGGTAATCCTGCTGGGGCCCGAGGAGCTATCGCCATGATCTTCCTATATTCGGCTTGCTACGCCATATTCTTCAATGCAATGATTTGGGTAGTCCCTTCCGAACTCTTCCCCTTTTTTCTTCGTTCCAAAGGTCTTGCCTTTGCTGTATTTACGAAGTCTGTCGTTGGCATAGTCTTATCCCAAGTGACACCTATTGCTCTAGCCAACGTCAGCTGGAGGTATTACTCACTCTTTATCGCGACCAATATGTCTGCCGCAGTCTTTTACTTCTTTTGCTTACCCGAAACTGTAAGTGCAGCCAGAGTCTTCGAGCTTGTTACAACGTCTAACTATTCCTTAGTCGGGGAAGTCATTGGAAGAAATTGCGGAGCTATTCGGCGATTGCCTTGCTACGGAGCAACTAGGCACAATTAATGCAGATAAGGCAGCTGCGATGCACGATGAATACGGCGAGGAGGCAGCGCCACAAACTGGACATAAGGCCAAGCCAGCAGTTTGAGGTCTTGTCCGCGTGTGAGCGGGCCACAATGCATCTGGCTCCAGGACTAGGATAATTGCAATGAGCTGCGAAATAGCCAAAGTCGAAGTCCATTTCACGGCCGAAAAATATGTAGTGTTTATATTTACAGCACGTTTTATGTATCATATATATGGCAAGTCACAACGTCGCGACTCCCGGGTTTCACATATACAAATGTCCTAAGTGTAGCCACTTAATAGTTCTCCCAACCCACTAAAGTCGACCTCAGGCGAAGGGTTTCCATCGAACTAGTTGAATCTGCGGGCCCGGCGGGCCTTGCGCTGGCAGGCAGCCTCAGGGGTGAGGGTGATGCAGCCGCTTGCGCTGTCCTCCTGGAAAATGCCGCCGTAGAGGACGCCCTCGTTGATGCCGCTTGGCTGGAATCCCTCCCGGGTGATGTCGGTAGCGGGACCTGTGGGCTTCTTCAAGAGGCCAAAATGGTACTGGCCTTGGCCACTGATATCGTTGGCAAGGGGCTCAGTAGCCTGCTTCAGAGCTTCTTGGTTCTGAGAGTAGAAAACTTGGGTCGTCCTATCATTTGTTAGCGAGCTGAAAGCCAAACAGCCCTACATCTTCGTCACTTACAAGGCGTCGAAGTCCAGCTTGAGGGCAAAGTTGTGCACAACATCCTCGCTGAAAGGAGTGGAGAACAGGACGGGAGCGCCCTTGTTGACGTTGCCGAAGAGCTGAAGCGTTTCCGGCTGGGTCGTGTTTCCACCGAGGATAGTTCCCGTCTTGAGAACAAACTGGTTGGTGGAGAAATCAGCACTCTCGAGGAAGACGAGCTGGTACTCGTGCGAGTAGTTCAAAGGTCGAGCTGGGTCCTTGGCGACGCTGAAGTGAAGTGTCTTAATGCCGGTCGTTGATGGGTCCGTGCCGCCGTTGGAGGCGGCAAGCAACTCTGCACGACGGAACCCATTCTGCACATTGTCCGGGGACGGAGCGAAGATCGAGGAGTCGTTGATGGTCAAGACGAATGACTGGGAGTTGAGATCAAACTTTCTCAGTCAGCAATTGTCTCGTAGCAGGATTTAGGGGAAGCATACCAGAGTAGTCCTGTCCGAGAGCTCGAGCAGCTCGCTGAATTTGAGACCTATAGCATTTCCGTCAGTTTATTCTTCCTTTTGGTGCGGGATGCAGCGTACCTGCTCCTTTCACAAAGTCCGGGTTGAACAGCCCATTGTCGGCATCAAATTGATCGGCAGTGAAGTTCTTGGGGACACGGCCATCGAATTGCAGTGTGCACGATTGCGCCGCGACCTGCGTGGCGCCAAGAAGGAAGGGCAAAAAATAAGAAAGGGAGCGAAGCATCTTGGCAAGCGGGTAGTTTCGAAGAGTAAGGACCGTGGGTAAAACAAAATGGATGGTGGAGAAAGGATGAAGGAATGGATGCGACGAGCAGTGAGCAAGCCAAGCGCACCCGCCCGCTTAAATAGAAGCGAAACGATGATTGACCTGGCCTCGACCGGAACTCCCACAGCCATTGGGAATGATCGATGACATACTGAGAAATATATTAATTTACCCCGACCCAAGGGTACGGAAGTGGAGGTTCCAGGGGCTAAAAGCAGTCTAATTATCCAGTTCATGCTAGGGCTGGCAAGGGTCATGCACTCCTTGCGATGAAAATCACCGTCCAACACTGGCGATGCTCGCCGGTGCCAACCCGGAAGGTGCGGCTTTCGCCAGAAACGGAAACGGGAGCACCAGATTGATAACTCCTATCATATGCTCAGCACGGTTTCATGAGTGATCGGCACGTCTCTAAATGCGCTCGTCGCGTCAGTTCAAGTAAGTGCCCGTCTGCGCCCGTTGCTGGCGTGCTCGACTAGTTGGAAAGAAGGAAGAGAAGCGGCGGGCCAAGCTTCTAGACGTCGCATCAAGGGAAATAGAGTTCAATTAAGTGGACGCTACCATGGCCAAAACAGATTATGGTCGTTGCGTTACGCAGTTTTAGACCAGAAGTGGCGTGGATCGACCGGATACTTCCCGACAAACACTAACAGGTTCGTTCGAGGAGCTGAAGCTAGCATTCATGAGGCCTAATGCAACGGCCATGATTCCAGCAAATAGTGCCGCGTCAGCCGGTCCCAGGTTTCAGATTGGCGAAGCTTCCGACAACCGCGCGACGAAGACCAGGTTCGGATAGTCAAAACACGTGGCGGGACAATTCAGATGCCGGACTATCCGGATAATCGGGCTCGCCTTACTTCCGAACACAGGATTGCGCTCGGGAAGAAAATATTCCAATTGGATATGGGAATGGCGAATATATTATGCGAAGCCCGTACCGCATTTGAGCCTGCCTCGACAGCGCCAACCCCTAAACTGACAGACCATGAGCGAGTCAATGCTCGTCTTGTGAACTGGTCTTCAACAAATGACAAAGTTTGGGGATGCCGCCTCCTCGTCATACCAATAGTCCTGGGCCAAGACGAGGCGCACATACACCACCAATGAGCAGCTCTCTAATTTGCCAGCCGCCTCACTATGCACCTCAGCAGGTTCAGCTCAGCTCACAGTCGAATCATGATTCGTCACAATCCAGCAAAATGCACGAACAATTACGTGGGCGGCTGCCTTCTTTCTTCCATGGCAAGAACCTGACTTAAAATGCCTCTGGCCGAACCAACGATGAGCTTACTGATTTCCTGCTGTGCAACCTTCAAATCGCAAACTTGTGTAATGAATACTATGGCCTCCTTGCCTCCCGTGCTCCTTGCCGTCTTTGCTGCCACTGCCATAATCTTGTTCCATTCTGTGAGCAAGTATCTACTCTTAGCGCGGCGACCGAAAGGATTTCCCCCAGGTCCGCCCACCTGGCTTGGACTCGGTAACGCTCTCCAGATTCCCCTTGAACGACCATATCTTAAGTTCCAGGAATGGGCCCAGAGGTATGGGAGCACTGTTGGCCTCAAGATTGGCGAAGAAAACATTGTCATTCTTCATGATCCCGAACATGTGCATGAGCTTTTCAGTAAACGTGGTGCTATATACTCCGGCAGGCGTGTTGGTCACATCCCTCGAGAACATGTCTTGAAAGACCATCGCGACCTGCATATTCTAGACCTTCAGCATGGGCCTGAGCTTCGTCGCTGGCGGACCGCTGCTAGCTCTCTTCTAGGCCCCGCAGGCATTAGCAAATTATCTCCGATCCACGATGCAACTTCTGCGACGCTCATCCATACTCTCCTTGATACAACACCTTCCAAGTCGCTCGATCACTTCAAGCACTGGGCGTTGGCGACTCCCATGCTTGGAGTTACTGGACAGCGTCTGGAAGACCTCAACCAATCTTATTCCGATCGTTACTTCCACACCCAAGAGCTTTGGCTGCAGCTACTGGAACCAGGCAAGGCACCACCGGTCGATCTGTTTCCCTTTCTTCGTTGGGTTCCTGAGAGGTTTGCCGAATGGAAGTCAATAGCAAGACTTGTACGGGACAACTTGACCAAGGATTATTACTCATATTTAGAAAAGGCAAAGAGCTTCCGCGCCGCTGCTAACGTTCAACAACCTAGCACATTCCGTGGTGTATTAGGCAAAATCGTTGATGACAATGAGCGCGTGGAAACGGAAACAAATCGGTTTAGCGACAACGATCTCGCATTTCTGGGTGGTGCACTCGTTGACGCAGCTGTTGACACGACTTGGGCGACAATGATGACTTTCTTGCTGTTCGTAGCGGCGCACCCTGATGTCCAGTCCAAGCTATATGATGAAGTACACAGACTCAGTGAAAATAAAGTCCCGCGAGCGGAACTCATCGATCAACTACCCTATCATCGAGCTTGTGTTCTGGAAGTAAGCACTTCATATGTTGTCACACTCCTCGAGCTCTCAACAAGCTGACTGCCCTAGGCTCTTCGCATCCGACCACCTTTTCCCACTGGGCTGCCACATATAGCTGATCGAGATGACAATTTCGGAGAGTTCTTCATACCCAAAGGTACATCTGTGATGGGCAATGTCTGGAGCATCCAGCACAATCCCGATGATTATGAAGAGCCCGAGAAATTCCGTCCTGAAAGGTTCTTGCAGCATCCGATGGGCTTGAAACCAGATATCAAGTATACAGAGGGCCGACGAGCAACATATGCCTTTGGAGACGGCCGTAGAGTCTGTCCTGGAGATCAATTCGCTCTCAAAGGAATCCTGCTGACGGCTTCTAAACTGTCATGGGCGTATGAGATTATTGCGCTTGAACCGCTAGACTTAAGCGTGATGACAGGCTATAACACTGGGTTCGTCTTGAGCCCTAAACCTTTCAAGGTCGACTTCCGGCTGCGAGATGAGACTAAGAAGGCGCAAATTATCAACGACTACGAAGCTTCGGTGGCTGAACTCAAAGATATGACTCTTTGAATACCATGACAAATCAAGAAAGAAAGATATGGTTTCCTTACTCAATTATGGAGTTTTGTCGAAATGGACTTATATCATGGAATTACTTGGAAGTAACGTTGAGGCAAGTCATAAGACATGCCATTTAATGAAGCTGTCCGACGTAACACCCCTGCGCCTCCACGTCTTTTCACAATGAGATCTTGTGTCCAGATTAACAATGCGTTTTAGGTCGTCGTAGACTAGGACCAGATATTTAAGACTACTTGGTCGGACATCTAGCCATTGCTCCCTGAATCACCGTTTAGTGGCAACTAGAACCTCTTAGAGCAAAGGGCGTCGCCCTCCGAAAGCAGCAACTCAATCAAACCTGCAGAAACCTGCCGAATATTGTTATGGTACTCTTGGTCATTAGGATAGAACGGACAAGCCCTGCTACCGCTGGGCTCGCCGAACTCAAGGGTCAAGCTCTTAATACGAGTTCCAGGCGCAATCGTCAGGTAGCGTGACTGTGTGTAATCTCCAGAGCCGCCTGATGTTGGATAAAGCGAGACGCTAGGCCGGGACACATACTGAATGTTTCCAGCACTAGAGATTGACTGCGCCAGACGAGCGGAAACGGAGATACCAGCTTCCAGTTTTTCGGGAGCAATATACTCGCGGTAGACACTGTCGGGCGGATCCTCGCCAAGAATACCACGCTTGCCGTCGTATGACGAGTTTCCGAAGTTTTGTCCCGGGTCAACAGTTTGCATGTTATCGATTCCCCAGCCGTATAAAACATCGCCACCGTAGGAGTGGACGTCAATGTACCATGATAAATCGGTGTTAGTGTCCTCTACCCAGACCGTGTTCTTTGTCTCCGCTTCCGATGCAGGACTGAGACCGTGGAAGATCTCAGACGCCGGGTCGTCAGATGCAGCTGATCCAAGATTAGCCCTAGGGCTGAAGTACCTCAGGTACTCCCAAATGAAGTCAAAATTGCGGTTGATGTCGATGCCGACGGTGCGTGGCCGGCCAGGGGTGCTGCTAGTGGTGTTTCGGTTCTTGCGCCAGCAAGTGTTGGTATCGGCATCGTACTTTACACCATCTGGGTTGTTCAGTGGCAAGATCACGACACCAGCAGAAAGCGCTCGCTTGACCTGCGTGCTAGAAAAGGTCTTGTTGCCATAAGTGAGGCCTCTGCCAGCCTTGCTTGCAGCTAGAAGGTCCGAAACCGCGTAAATGACATTGTCTGGGCTGCCACGCTCGCGAGCATGCAGGCCGCCTTGGATGAAGACGCGTGGTTTGCCGTTGCCAATAGTCGCACCGTAGACAGTGCGACCTTCGAATGTCTTGTGGGGAGCCGCGAAGACCTTCACATTGTTATACGTCTTAGCCAAAGCTTGAAGTGCCGAATTGACCTCGTCGATGTTGAGAATGCTTCCGAGGCTGCGGTTCTCTACGCCCAGGCCACGGGGGGCAATTGTGCCCGCCCTGAAGCGGTCGCCTGTGCCAGTAGGATAGTCGACATGACCATTGGACTGCCGCCCCAAAAGTTCGGGATATGAAGGACGTTGACCGGTGAGCTCAAATTCTCGTTCAGCCTCGAGTTCACGAGGCAGCAAGCAGGCCTGTGTTGTGGCCAAGGTAGCCGCGCCGAGGCACAAGAAGGAGAGAGTCTTCATCATGGCCAAATTCGGGCAGCTGCTTAGCGATTGAGGTGAGGTGCGGTGAGGTGGGATAGAAATGGTGAAGATGGGAGGCAACCTGGGCTTTAAAGGGCAGGCGATCTTCAAGAGCACATTGGCGCATGCCAGGGGATCACTTTCCAGCACCCAAGCTTAAACGAGAACAGGCCCACAGTCTTGACCAATTTGTGTACTTCCGTCAAGCTTCCTCGTTCATATAGTATCCATAATAAGACAAGAGCAGAGCCAGCTATGCCAATATTAAGAGTACGGGACATGTTCGCGCACGCGAATCACCAGGGAGTGAGAACTTTTGGCTTTGTTGGTCGCACTCGTGCAGTGGGGTAGCTCTTGGCGATCAATTCATTCAGTGGTGGAAATGCAGTCATTTCCCTCATGTTAGCCAATGATCGTCGCCTGTTATGCTTATCCTCTCAACCGGGAACATAGGTTACGGTGCTGGGGCATCTCTGTATTATTGATTAAGTCGAATCATCCAACAGAAATCGAAGAAGTCAATTGCATGGCACGGAAGAACGATGCGCTGGCATTGGTTGGGATAGATTCGTCATTGCGGGTGCATATAACACCTTACTTTATCCTGATGCCACCTACCTACTAAGTCGTAGTCTCGTATTTTTGCTGCCCGGTCGGCGACACAATTTCTCTCCGCGCCCCAGGAATGAGCTCATGTAGTACCCCTGCGATGCACATCACTCACGGACTGGCTTCCCCTCTCTCGCTAACAACTGACCGGTCAGCACCCAATCGAAGAGGCTCGCTTGGACATTTACAACCGAACCGTGATCAGTGTTTGCTGTATGAAAGGACTTGTCAGAATGGAGTGGGATTTACAGTCTTGCCTGTGGCGCACTCTCCTGTCCATACATGCGTCTCACCAGCCGGCCTTTCTCAAGCTCTGGTTTTTTCAATGGACACAGTTACCTATCAATTTGACGTCGTTCAGCAAGCCCATTCAATGCTGTCATTTCCATTATAGCGATTCTTTTAACGTACTCATATGCGGGTATCCAAAGGGATGTCAAAATAAGTGAAAGAATTGCATGCACAATACATGCCTAGCTGGAACGATTGCTTTGAAAGACAGAATGTTAATGGCAACGATCAACTCGTGCCGCAGAACAGTTATGTGATAAATTCGCCAATATTTGAAAGTCTGTCGGCATCTCTGATATCTATCTCTTTTCCGGGCGAACGATCCGAAGCTTTGCATGGAAGAAGGTTTTTGGAGTGCGTTGCTGCAGTGAAAAGGGTTAACACTCAGTAGTCAGGATCCTATTAGCCATAGCAATCATGAAGCTTAGTTCGCTTATCTGAATAGGCACGAGTTTCTTCTCTAAATCGCACAAGTTCAGCCTCTCAGTGATAGAAGCCATTGTCCGGCAAGCGCCGAGAGTCATCCGAGACGAGTTATGACGCGTAACCTGTGTTTAAAACTACATGCAGAGAGAGAAATTAAGTCACATGGGACGGCATGGGGAGATCTGTAGGAAGTCTTAATAATTTGTTATTCTTCAATACCCAGGGCTGGGATGAGGACGGCATTTCACGTCATTGCGGCCAAATCTAGTTTGGTTGAGGTTCCTATTTTTCGTATTTCAATCCAATGATATAAAATGCAAGATTTAATTCAATCGCTTGAAATGACCGAATAGTTAAGTACACGCCTGATGCTATTAAATTTGTGAAGCTAGTATGTTAGAGTAGAGCCAGGCCCTCTACTCTTCTAGGTCTTTGTCGTAAGCCCACTAAAGATCTCTCATTTTTCAATGTGAACACTAGCCAAGTCCTTCTTCACTGCCATCGCCCCTTCTGGATCCTCAAGAGCATGAGGAATGAGCTGGTCACCGAAAAGCTCGTCCATCTGTTCCAGGGTGCGACCCTTGGTCTCGGGAAAGAAGAACCAGTAGGAAAGGAAGGCAACAATGTTCATGGCGAAGAAAACGTAAAAGTATGCAAAGCCAATGTTTGTGAGGGCGATTGGTGTAAACTGGGCGAACACAAGATTGACAGTCCAGTTGGTGAACGTTGTAATGGCGTTGCCCAATGCGCGAACCTCGACAGGGAAGATTTCGGCTGGGTAAACCCACGAGATGATTCCTAGTGGCGTGTAGAACAGGCTGAAGACAAAGTTCATAGCAACCATTGAACGAAGCTGGTTAGAATTATCTGGATCCAGGTACTGGGCCTGGACAGCGTTGACGAGGAGGGCGGCACCAAGACCAGCGGCTGAAACAAGCAAGGGCTTGACACGGCCAACCTTGTCCAGCAGCCAGAGACCGATTGTGCAGTAGACGATGGAGAGAGCGCCGCTGATTCCGATAATCATCAGGGAAGTCTGTGTATCCTCGATACCTAGAATGGCATAGATACGAGGCCCGTAGCTAAAACGCAAGATTGGTTAGAGACTGTATCAAAATGGCGCCTGACCGAATGCACTCACTAGTTGATTACGTTGATGCCAGACAACGGACCAAAGGCTTGCACTGCACATCCAAGAATGAGGCGCTTCCGCCATGATGGCTTTGTAAGGATTGATTTTGTAGTAACCTTGCCGATCTCGCGGTCTGCGGCAATGACATCCCGAATTTCCATGAACTCGAGCTCGATTCGTGACTCGTTCTCTCCGTTTCTGAGCTTTGCAAGGACGTTCCGGGCCTCTTCGTGCTTGTCTTTCTCCATGAGCCAACGTGGAGATTCCTGCAGGAACCAAATGCCAGTTACGAGGACGAGTGCGGGGACGCATTGGAAGGCAAGTGGGAAACGCCCTGCATGATGTAATGATTAGCGAATTGCAGGGGACACAGAAAGGGACGCGATATGGAAACACTTACAAGAAAAGGCTCCATTATTAAAGGCACAGCCATAACCGAGCCATTGGGCAACCAGGAATCCCCAGCTGAGAAACCACTGAAGTAGACCAGACAGTGCACCTCTCCATTTGGGAATTGAAATCTCCGAGGCGTACATGGGGATGGTACTGGTCAGCATGCCAACGGCGACACCGCCAATGAAACGACCGATAATAAGCATGGGAATGTTGATTGCGCCAGCTTGTAGGGAAGAACCAAGAAGCGAAACCACGGAGCCAGAGAAGATAGTCATCTTGCGACCAATCATATCGGCGAAGATCTGCGTAGTCGCGCGTTAGAGTTGTTCATCCAGGATAAGTTTGTTGAATAGATACTAACCATGTTGATGATGGTACCCAAGACGGCACCTCCCTGGAACGAACTGACGATGCCGCCAACAGTGTCATCGTTGGGGTTGCTGAAGTATTCCTTGAAGTGTGGGAGGGCAATGGTAGAGCTGATGATACCAGAGTCATAGCCGAACAAGAAACCACCAACAGCGAGAAAGGCTGCCGAGGCCACTGTGATAGTTGTACCTCGAACCATGTTTGCGGCTGTTCCAACGAAGACTGGGAGACTGCTGTGGAGGTTCGGCGACCTAAGAAAAGAGATTTGGGGTGGAGGGGAGGCAGCTCTTTATGTAAAATGTTGTATCGATGATGAGACCCGCCTCCAGAGCGATGCAGCGATGCCACGGGGCGAATGACGGGGGAGTCTAGACCAGGTCCTCAGGTGGCTGATCGTGCTGAAACTTGTCAACCACTGGCCACTCTCTGATTAGCTGCATAAAACAGTCAACAATACAATCTCGGTGAGGTATTGACCGACATAACAGCAATGTTGAACCGAAGCAATGAAAGGGGGTTCCCGCAAAACCACAAAACAAAACAGGGAGAAGTTGAAGCATGGTCTGGCGTCCACCAGGCCGGGGCCTTAAACTCATCTGGCGCCACAAGCTTTTCTCCTTCGCCCATTTCATGCCATGCGTGAGTTGGTTAGCCTGGCTTGTGGAGAAGCTGGAGAAGCCGGAGCACCCCGCGGCTAGTGGCTACCGTCTTGATTCTCTGTGCATGGGTGGAACCCAATTTGACCGAGTACTTGAAAGTACTCAGGGGAGCGAGTGACTTTCATTGCGATGATGGGTCGCACTAGCGACATGCCCCCGAGCTTCTGCATCACCAATGCCGCTTTGGTCCCTACATCAACCGACATAACGAATCATTCCCACCCGATTGTTCGATCACAAGTCTCGTTGTTTTTTACTTCACGTGGCAACTCTTGGCTAACTTGCCCCAGAGCCGCGGTCCCGGGAACTGAGCTAATATCAAAGTGTTTTGGCAATCGGTCTGCTTTGACCCGATCTTTGGGTTCTTGCCGAGCTTCCGGGTTGCAAAGGCACAAGAAATCAAATTCATCAGGACACTTACTCCAAGAAATCTGACCAGTTTTTCTTTCTGGCCATT
>PXOD01000734.1:0-10727 GCA_003012165.1 Paramyrothecium roridum
GGTTGCAAAAGGAACGCAGACCGGGATGGCGAGCCGTGATGGCGGGTGACGATGTCAAAGGGTTTCTTTCAGGCCTTCGCCTGAGTGGCTGGCGCGCTTCCGCTTGTCTGGGCCAGGGAATGAAGGGGAAGGGAAGGGGGAGGGTTCCTTAGGGGTGGGGGGTTCCCTTGCTAGTTGTGGTTAGCGAACCCTCGGGCCTAGAAGCTCAAAGAGCCTTTTGGCAGCTAAAGACGGCCTCAGCGCCGTCTTCTAGGCCAAGGCGGGCACTATCCGGTCCTGTACTATACTGTACTGTACTGTACTGTACAGTACGGTACCGTTGACACGACGGGCTAGTCGCATGAGGAGGTTTCAAGAGTTTGCCTTTGTGATGGCGAGGGACCGAGTTGCCCTTTCATATTGCCTCAAAACCTTATGGCACGGAACATGCATCAGCGAAGGGCTCTTTGTTCTTGGACGTTGCTACCGATATATCTCTGAAAGTGCTTATCAGGCGCAAAAGAGAGCTCTATTCATTGTAGTGTAAGAGCGTCCTACTGGACTGTACCTCTAGGTCCATCGCTGAGACCAATGCCCGGACAGTGCTGTACTGCATGTCAATGCCCTCCCCAGTTATTTCTTCTTTTTAAAGATGAAATAAGTAAAAATGGAAACATGTGCTAGCGTACTGTATACGTCAAAGACAGAAAAACAAAAGGGCTTTCGTCTTGTAAAATCGCAGCGCCGTCAACGCCGTCAACGCCGTCCACAGGCGCTTGCTGCGATTTGATTTGCCACGAACCTTTCTACAGCGCCATTAGTCATCCGGCGCCTTGCAGGACCCTGACTCACCCGATCCCGATCCAACCTGACGGCGCCTCCATCTCCAAGCTGGCTGTTCCTCGTCCACAAGTTCCCCAAGCTGCCATGGGAATCCGCCACCACGATTTCTAACCTTCCGTGGCCCACCCTCGAGATAAATTTGCCCGTCCATACATAAAACCCTAGCACAATTCTTTTTGTTCTTGGATCCCATGTAAACTTGCTCTCTCCTTCCGCTATATTTTTGTAGGTTGTCCGGGTCATTTTTTCCTGTTCTTCTTGAAACCCCAGTTGCATCTAACGCGCGCATAGCAGCATGTTCTTCTGATACGGCACATGTCGGTGCCATGATAGCTTTGCCATCTGGTATTGTCGTGAGACCGCTTCGCTAAGGTGGCTGACGGAACATGTTATCTGGGTAATACACATCTTCCTTGCCACAACCCAGCCATGGACCCGGCCAAGGACGACGTTCGCGGCGAAGAGCTGGAAACTCTCGAAGCCATCTACCCGGAAATTTCACACCCAGACCCGGACAACTTCTTTGCTTTTGAACTCGAGCTTCCTGTCGAGCCAGCCCATCCTCTCACTGTGACATTTCCGCCGCTCGCTGCCGGCCCGGTGCCTCCACCGCCCGGTGTCCTCGGCCTGCAACACGCCCCTCACGCCCAGCCCGACGAAGACTCTGTTCAGATCACGTACCTGCCATCCTTGAATTTGCGCATCACTCTCCCGCCAGGTTACCCCAGGGATGAGCCACCCAAGATCGACATCTCTACCAACCCTCCGTGGCTTTCCGCGGACATCATCGGCAAGCTGCAGGATGATGGACCTCGGCTATGGGACGAGGCTGGTCGTGACATGATGGCCTTTGCCTACATCGACCATGTCCAGCGAGCAACCGATGATGTGTTTGGCACCGTGGATCCTGACGGCGCCTTGCATCTGGACCCGCAACACAAGCTGGCCGTGCTCGATTATGATCTCAAGGCTAAAACTGTTGCTTTCGGGAAGAAAACCTTTGAGTGTGGCGTATGTCTAGGTAAGTTTCTAGAAGCTGAACTGGCTCCTGTCCCTCCCTGCTGTACATTGACTGCGCATGGTACTTATATGAATGCACAACAGATCCCAAAAAAGGCTCAGTGTGCCATGAAATGCTTGACTGTGGGCATGTCTTCTGCCTGCAGTGTCTCCAGGACTTTTACAACGATGCCATCAACACAGGCAGCATTGAGACTGTCCGCTGCATAACTCCAAACTGCGCTAAGGATCGGGCAGAGTCCCAATCCAAAGGCAAGACGCGGAAGACTCGCAAAATGCTCATCAACCCGAGCGAATTACTACAGATCGGTCTATCCGAGGACACGGTTAAACGTTATGTCTCCCTCAAGTACAAGATGGAGCTGGAAGCCGACAAGAACACCGTGTACTGCCCTCGAAGCTGGTGCAATGGTGCGGCGCGCTCCAAAACTCACAAGAAGCCCTCCGGTCTGGAGGTAATAGACGCCTCGGACTCCGAGTCTGAGCCTGAGATGCAAGGGGGACAGGAGGGTGGAGACGCAAAAAAGACCACTCCAGTTGACAAGTCTATGGAGGACCTGATCGCCATTTGCGAAGATTGTTCGTTTGCATTCTGCAGCCGCTGCTTTCAGTCATGGCATGGGACCTTCTTCTACTGCCGTCCTAAAAGAATAAATGAAGAACTCACGGAGGAGGAAAAGGCATCACTCGAATACATCCAACGCTATACCAGCCCATGCCCGACATGCGGTGCCTCTACTCAAAAGACCTTCGGCTGCAACCACATGCTTTGCTCGAGGTGTCACACGCACTTTTGTTACCTATGCTCCGCGTGGCTGGAGCCCGGCAATCCTTACAAGCATTACAACAATGAACGAAGCCAGTGCTACATGCGATTGTGGGAGCTGGAGGAAGGTGATGGCGAGGCGCCAGGCCCGGGTGCGCCCCCTCAAAGAATCCAAGCTCCAGAACAAGAGGTTTTCGAGGAAGTAGAAGAGTTTGAGGTTTTCGTTGATGAAGGACGTGGTCACGATCACGAGCGACCAGACCGCAACCGGAATCGACGGCTCGATGAGCGCGGTCAGCCAGTCGCGGTGGCACGGGAGGCTCCTCTCGTGCTTCGACTTGTTAACGACCATGGGCAACAAAACGGTCTCGGTGCTCAACCTGTTCCGCCTCCTGCACCCGATGCTCCGCAGCCTTTCCACCACGGCCAGAATCGGCTGCAACAAGGACAGCGTCCAGGGAATGTTCCCGACGCCAGGCGCGGACGAGGAGGAGGGCGCGGCCAACCCGGAAGAGCACGCAGGGCTCGAGGGGCTCAGGGCAGAGGCGGGCGTGGCGGAGTAGGGGCCAACAACAACAACAACGCTTTTCGCCGCCACCAGGACGCACAGGACCAGCAAGGAGTGGATGGACTCGACGCGGCACAGCAAGCCTGGGTGCGTCACTTTGTCCAAATGGCTTTGATCGACGCCGAGGACCAAATTGAAGGCGATTCGGACGAGGAGGGTGAGAATTGGATAATCCCTTGAGTCCCCACCTGACGGGCTCCTGCTGCTCTGCACCTGAAGATGGGTCGAGGCTGACTCCGGAACGGTTTTCAGCCCTTTCTTACGGCCCCCTAATTTTCTCCTCTCATCATGTAAGCCCACTGAGCGTTGAGAGCCATGTTTTGCCAAGGCTGATGTACACGAACATACTGGAGTATAGTATGTAGCACATCGTAAATGATAGACCCAGCCCCCCTGCTTGTCAGACTCATGTTTGCTGTTTGCCCCTATCGGAACTTCGCCGTATGACAAACTTTAGAAATAACATCTCGAACGCATGGTCTCGACCGACGGCCCCCCCCCTCAATTCTCTCTGCATGAGCCACAAGATCTGAGTTACAACCCGTCCCTCTCCTTTTCCCCGTCCGCGGTGACAACGACTGGGTCCTCAAAGCCAAGACGGGTCTTTGGGGGCTAGCGTTGCGTGCAGACGAACGCGGTACCTGCCGCGGAATCAGAGCTTATAGGACCCCAAAATGCTACCCTCACTTGTTACGCGGCTGCGGAGATCATCCCCGATGGGCATGGAAATTGTGACGAAGTGGCAGCTTGAACCGCGGGATGACAAGCGAGACCCGCAGTGTTGGTTGCTCCCCTTAGTGTTCTGCAAGGCGACACGAACTGTAACCCAATCATTCGGCTGTGTGAGCAAGAAGAGACGTCGTGATGTTTGATTCTTGGTGTGCTAAATTTGGGGGCCATGTACTGAGCTCCTTCCCCCGGGCAAGGAGGTGGTACATGATCCCGTTTTAACAATACCATAATAGGCGTGGGATGAATTGTCGACCACCAATCACGCACACACACCCGCAGGCATACGTAAGAGCGCCCGTTTCGCAGCGATGCTGGACTAATGCGGCATACTGGGGATCTGAGGACGCAAGCCACGTTGGTTGACGGGGGCGTAACAGGCCCCATCCCATACGCCCCAGCTCACAGGCGCTCGCCCTTCTGCTTCTCCGTCAAGGTGCAGTTTTGGCACCTACCTTTCGGTTGGGGTTCCCTTGACTTCAGTTGTGACATTGAGCATTAAGTGGAGAAAATCTCCAGTGCACTTGCGACCTATGCGAAGCCTCGCTTGCAATTTAGATTAACTGCACCTGGAGGACGACCTTTCCGGCTAATGGAAGAAAGGCCCTGAACCCGATATATCGCATCGACACTTACGTGATGACACCAGGAATGTATCCAGCATAGTGCCTGTTAGTCCTTTCCCCCTCTGCTTGCATCTGGTACATGGCTTGCGGGCGTGGCGGCTGCAGGTTGGTCCACATCGCGCTACCAGAGGCACGGTGAAAGGAAGAGATATCCGACGACTGAAGATGCAAGATGTGTGTAGGCAGGGTGATGCTTACTAGTGGCCTCGGCACATGAAGGATGCCGTCTTAAACGCGATGATTGAGAGCGAAAAAAACAGGGGTACCTGCAGACATGGCTACAACCATCTAGCACCGACGCGCCTAGAACCTGCCCGGCCACCTGCACGTTTGGTGGACAGGCAGCAGACCGTAGACACTTTTGCGCCCGACTAGTCTATCCCATCTGGCCGAGGGCAAGGCAAGGGGAGCGCTACTGGCGCAGCCGCACTTTGTTTCGACAGGGAGACTGTGGGATTGGCCGGAAGAAGAGAGGGCCTTCTTTGCCAATCGGCCCTTCAAGGCTAAAAAAGAAAAGAGACCAGGGAAGCACCCTTGGGGCAGGGCGTGCTCGCTGACTGATGTTCCGGACTGCTTGGCACGGCACCTGAAATGGCAGAACGCCGCGAAAGCGTATCTTCGTAAATTTGGCATCAATAATTCATGTCACCATTAGCAAGGTTGGCTCCTGCAAGCTCAGAGCGTGCAAAGATTCATTGGGCAAAATGAAGACTTGCCTCAATCTGCTCGCTATGAACAAGTGTGACCAAGCCGACCAGTGCCGGTCTATTAGGCTATGCCCCAATATTAAGCATTCGGACATTTTCGTAGTTAGCCTTCGCGCGCGGGAAGCACGGCTCGTCTTTAAGAATGAGCCACCTAACGTTTCAAGCTGGGATCATCCACAGGTACAGGTACTGCGGAATTTCGTAGAGCAAGCGCAACGCCACGAACTTTCGGAGATTAGATCGTTCACGACGTCGCCCTTCGTAAGAGCAGCCATCGGAGTAGGTTGGAGGGGAGTGACTGGCCATCTTGTCCATCATTTGTGACTGCTAATCCAACGAGTATTTGCGGTTGACGTTGTCAGTAATCTACGGGCATATCCCCCCCAGGTTCGCCTGTTAATTGGATATTTTGGCAAACCCTGGCGCTCAGAGGAATCATCCTCGTGTAACACATCAATTTGAAAACGTGGAGTAAGCGTGGTTGCATGGCGTCGCATGCTCAGAATTCGGCGCATTGTCAGCTTCATGAAGTCCTAAGGCTGGGGCGTTGTTATTCCATCACTCGTTTCCCTTCGCCGTTTGTGCACGTAGCGTCATGGTAGTCTACAGTATTTCGAGCCGAAGGGCCCGGATCTCTCTCTCAATCTTGGCTAGATAGCGACGGAAAAGGACGGATCCTATGTGAACGATTTCGGACTTTGCCTTCACCGGTTTCCTCTTGTGATCGATGATGGATTGGTGCATGATATCCTCCGTAAACAGCGATCGGTCGTCGGCATGTTCCTTGCCAACAAGGTTCAAATTGCCTATCTGTGCGTCTATGGCAACGTCGTCAGTTACAAATCCAAGCTCTGTAATATGATTGATGGGTTGGTCTGCTATTGTGGTCCTAGTCGAGCTGTGGCCCGCAAGGTGGGCAAATTTGTAGCAAGAAGCGCTGCATCAGACCATGGCTGCATCTGCTTCTGGACATCACCTTTCAAGGGTCTGTAAGGTAGGGCAGATGTGTTCATCATAGACCCTTACCTGTCCGGCGCCGGCCCTAAGCTTTCGGCCGCCGATTTTCAGGAACCAAACGCAGATAAAATAGCGATGATTCTGAGAGCCCCTTCCGAAGCATCCCCGTGTGCAAAGGGTCTGCCGACCAGACAACGGGTCACAAGCATGTCTGGGGGTTACCCACCAAAGTCCCGTTTCTGTCCACCAGTCAGATTGATGGTTGTTGTCAGGGGTACCTGGGAAGAACCAGAAGCCTGATGACAGTATGCCAACTCCGTGCAAAAGTCGAGTTTGCCCAGGCCAAAGGCCGAAAGCTAATTCTAGCGCTCCGTAGTATCCACATGGAACTGGAATCAGGATTTCCTGCATGATCACTGAGACACCCCACACACCACCACCTTCGCAGAAGGGAAGGGTTCGAGTTGGGGTTGCAGTCCGGCGATCTCCCCCACCAGGGCTCCGTTAACAAGGCAAAATAGGTTGTCGATTCGCGGCAAGTGAATACGACGTCACGCATCTGAGCTTCCCGTCTCGTTACATGACATAGGTCCATGTGCTTAAATCGCCATCACTGCCACTGAAGGGCATGGCAGCGTGATGCACAATAGTTACGGATCTGCAATGGCAGCAGGACTGATGCCCCATGATGCAATAGTGCAAGTGGAGACGCTCCGTACCCGTCCAACAAACTTCGTACAGTACGCGCGCCGTTTTTAGCGATGGCGCGCAACGGGTATGGCGTCCAAGCCTTGTCCCCTTAAGCCTAGTGCCTCCATTTAATAGTGGGCGAATATTGCTCATCTTAGGTATTCTCGAGAGACGATCCCCGACACCCAGCAGTGTGATCTTGGTGGAGATGGCACGCGTTCGTGAATCAGACTGCAGCGTGCCGTGGATGCATTCTAGACAGCAGCTATGAGTTGATATCACCATCGTCCCGGCATTCAGAGTGCAGGACACAGCAGCGGCCTGCGCGGGTGGCTAAGCTGGGACTAGGCTTGACGCGGCCAGGGAAGGAAGAGGGGTGGCTGCATTATTGAAGATGCGCAAGATGCGACCCTTGTCGCTTGTCGAGGCCTTCAGCCTTGACCAAGTGCGGACCTAGGTACCAAGACGGGTAAAGGAGCCACTCATGCTTGGATGTTTGATGGATAACGAAAATGCGCGGGGGGAAGGGAGCGGCAATCAAGCCATCCGGTGCCCCACTTTGTAAGGTAGGCTTGAGAATGGAGGTGGTCCGGGCGCGGGATCAAACGATCGAAGGAGCCACATCGCAGAGTAAACCTCAGATAGGGAGTTCTGGCGAGGTTCGTTTCAAACATCCGCTTTGAGCACATCAAATGCAAATGATACTGCATCTTTTGATGCTGCCCAGAAGACTTGGGCTATCCAAGATAGGGCCGACAGGCGTCTCGGCTTCCCGCGTAATCTTGATCATCTTTGAGCAAAGGATCGGAGCAGCTTGTAGACGGGCAGCCAGCCCCTGAAGATTGGTCTTTGCAGCTCCTGACAAGATCGTGTCGAAACGTTACAGACAGATGCCGAAATTGCACCAAGGCTGCGCGGACCGGATTGCAGTGTGGGACAGGGGCGAGGCTTGGAGTATTTTAGGCGACAGCATCAATAATGTCGAGCATTGCCTCTCGACCCGCTGGGCACTGGACAAGAGCCCGGGATGTGACTATGTGGCCGATAAAGTTTCTTCGAATGCCTGCAGTACGGACGGACGGATTTACTGATCGCCCCGTGAGAAGTACAGGGGGGTATTTGGCGGCAGGGCTTGTCGACATGGCCTTTGTCCGCTTCACAAGGAAACGGTAGGGGCAGCTGCCTGGGCAGCCCTGGGTGAAGCAGGTAGGGGAATGCATCTTTCGCTTGATTTCCGTGCCGGAGAGGAAGGACTGGACCGCGGTTGCAAGATCCGGAGACGAGCCTTCTGGCCAGATGGCTTGAAGCAGGGTAGGGAACCCCATAAATTTGCAGCACAGTAGTCGGAAAATCGGACGAGATCAAGGACCGGGGACGGCTAAGGAGGAGACACTGGGATTGAAAGCCTGTGAGTAAGTCTGTGGAGACGGAGAGAGGATGCAAGGTAGAGCCGCCGGCCAATCTGAAGCCCTCCAGGAGCCACACGCCACAGTGTCTGCTCGACACCGGTGAGACAGTCTGCATATTTGCATCAACACTGTGGAGACACCCCCCCCTTTCCCCCCCTTCTTTCCCCTTTTTACCCTGCCTCAGGTGTACCAGGCCTGCTTCGCCTGGCTGGCCGTACCTTACCTGAGGAAGGTTAAGAATACCCACGTAAGTTCAACGTAGAGGCAAGGTAAGGTAGGTACGTAAGGTGATGATGCCAAAGACTGTGGATAGGATAGCGACTTGGGCATGGGTGTCCCGTCCCCGTACACCCCTTCCGCATGCCTGCTGCCCACCATCATGATAACAGGTCCTGGGATGCTTGCTGCACCTGATCACCATTGAAGAGTCTCGGATCGTTGCGGCGGGCATGATCAGCTTGGATGGCCTCCTGGGGGCGCCTATGCAAGAGATAGACAAGGGCCTTTGAAGGGCAACGTCGACGATGAAGGCGAGCAAGGAGAATCGCACTACGCGTCTGATGGGCACGGGTATCTGCAAAAGGCACCCTTCTGACCACAACAATGGGGCCGACGATATCCTGTGGCCCCCCGGCACCTAGTAGAACGTGTTGGTAGAGTCGGTCACCTCAAACCGTTCCTTACTCCAACCCTCATATCACGGCCTGTTATGCACCGAATTTGCGTCCATCTCATGGCTCACCAACTTTCATCACATGCCAGGCTCATATCAATTCACCGATGACCGTGCTCGTCTTGTCCATGGGCTCCGCTTGGCTCCCTGTCTGTAGGCAAAACTGACAGTCTTTATTAGCTTCCCCTTTGGGCGACACATGCACTGGGCCCCTCCACAAACGGTTGCGCCTTGTCGTCGGTCTTGGGTAGTTCACATCATTGCACACGAGCAGTGGACAATGAAGTCCACTGGCCGTTTGCATCCCCTAGCAGATTAGCTTGTCAGGCTCGCAACAACCGTGCGGCGAGGGCACCTTGGCCTGCAGACAACCAACCCCCCCCCCCTCCACTCCCTCCCCCACTCATCTTCGCTTCGCCTCGCAACTCGAGGCGACCAATGCCTTGCGCATCGGCAGAATAGCTCTCATTCCGGACATCCTGGTACGCTGCAGCACGCACCATCTCTCGCACTGACATTTCGCCTGCTAGCCGTCCCCCCATCCAAAGATGGCAGCCTCTGTGTAGAGAGAGAGTGTGTGAGACATAGTGGTCCCGTTCTCCCATGTCTTCTGACCCTCTCACATTATCACGACCCTCTTCATCGTGTTCGACGACGTTCTCGATGTTTGTGATTTGCCAGGCTGGCATAGGTCCTCATTCATTCTCAATGGTCTGCTTTCACGAGGTTATGATATTCTCTAGGCTCGTCAACAATCTGCTCCAAGCAAGTCTTAAGTCCGATTTCCTATCCCGCATCGTTTCTCGAGACCCCGCGCCCCATCGCCCGTGCCTGAGCTCACCCACTCACATCATCATGTCTGGTTTGCTCATCTCATTTTTTTGCGGGCCAGCGCGCGTTTCCTGGCCGGGAGGATTGTCCTCTCAATCAAGAGGGCCTTGTCGTTCGCTGGGGTCCAGATGCGCCATTGGCCGACCTTTGAGCATCTTGGACGGGACCACCATTGCTCCACACTACCCCTGCTGGCGTCTTTGCTCCGTCCCTCCATGTCAACCATCGCCGGCGAGGTAGCCCCTACATCTACGGCCCTGATAGCGCCCGCTTTTAAGCAGACCACCCAACCGTGAACACAACCGTCACCGGTACTTGTATGGTGCAAGGATATGATGCGCTCTCGCGCATCCCAGCCGACAATAGATGATGGCAGTGTGGATGATCCGGCCTGTTGCAGGCAAGCAAGCTTCAAAACCCCTCGGCAGACAAAGAGTGGCAAGGTTCCATGGAGACACTCCCGGCCAACAGCACATTCAGACGAGGCTTGCCCATCTCATCCTGTTATGCCTTGAACCTCATTACACTGACATGCGCAAATAAGTTCTTACGAGGCGACCCATAATACTCATCAACCGTGGTGACATGTGTGACGGCCCATTTCATGGCTCTGCCATGATGCTCGGCAAAGTTCCTGGGGCAGACCTCCTTTATCCCGTGGTCTTGTCGACAAGGCTACCTGTAGGAAGGGCTTCCGACTAGAACATTTACTCTTCTGCAAATTATACTCAACACCTTACCTGATGATGGTCTGCAGCACCCACACCCACCCACCCACTCATTTACCCCCCTCCCCCTCCGTCGCCTCCTCCCCCGACATCCCCTCCCTCACTCCCGCCCCCGGTCCTCCTTCCCAGAGCGGTTGCATGCACGAGACCCGGTCACCTAGTGCGCAACCGTACCTAGCACTTCTTTTGGGAGCTCCGAAA